>JAVYIG010002396.1:0-251881 GCA_035222895.1 Strongylocentrotus droebachiensis
TTACAATAAATAGGGACAATATTATGAGGTTCTTGAATCAAAAGGATTACACATTAGTGTACAACCAGCACAGAGGTAGTTAAAATAGTATAACTCATATGGCTTCTAGACGAATTTTTATGATGAAACGAGCAATATTTCTCATTTTATACACTAACCATAAGTCATTTAGCTGAAAACCTCCTATAGCATTATTCAACATTTGAACAGAACATCGCCATCAAACATCAGAAAGTTAATACTTTTAGAAGTGAAATCACATAATCTGAGTACTAAAAATATGAATTGTCATAAGCAAAGTGCACGATTTGATCAATACGGGCTTCAAAGCACTATACTAATACTTCTACAAAAAACATTAAATGAAGAAAAAAGACACTGAGAGTAGAGTGTATTTAAAAAAAACTAAATAGAGAGACATCTGTGTCCACTTAACAGTACTGAAATAAACTAAATGTATTTAAGATGTATATAATGTATCGGCGTGTATAAGGTTTCAAACAAAGTTGTATGAATTGGGTAATTTTTTTTTTCAAGACAATTCTCATGTTGCTTTAAAAAAAAAAAAAAAAAATCTGACATTTTATCTCTCTTTTTCAGATCATGTGTCTAATCTGCGTCATCTCGCAATACCAAGAGCTCCGTGACGGTCGAGGAAAAGGCCAGTGATGACCTCAAATTGTTGCATCGTTGAATATGTTGATATTGTGAATAAAGAATTTGAATAATTAAAAGTAAATATCAGCAAAGGCTACTTCACAGAATTAGAAAGTTGACAAAGACAAAGTACTAAACGGATCATGCACTCCAGACAGGCGCGACGGAAGCAGTTTGGGATTGGGGGAGGGCAAACAGTCCAGGGGGCTCACCTTCCAGGGGCAGTGGCGTATTAAATGAGCAAAAACTTTTTTTTTGGGGGGGGGGGGGGGTTGAAGAAAAATCTGCTTCACCAAAACTCTTACATGTTACATGCAGGCCCCGCGGAACATTTTTCAAAGTGGTGTACAACGATCAGGTAGAGTGCAGCGAGCATAAATTGGTATAGGGTCCAGGGGCTTTTCCCCCGGAAGCTCAGGGTTTTTAGGCATTAAATTACGGTCAGATAAGCATATTTAGATACCTTATTTGTGACACTGGCAGGTCACTAATTGGTGGGGGGGGGGGGGTCCAGGGGGCAGAGCCCCGAAAAGCTCAGGGGTTTTAGGTATTTAATTACGGTCAGATAAGCATCCAGGTGCCTTCTTTAGGGCCCTTGTTGGGGCCAGGGGGCTCTCCGGAAACTCATTAGGCATTTAATTACGGCCAGATTAGCATATTTTGATACCTTCTTTGTGACATTGGCAGGTCACTCATTTTTTTCTCTCTCTTTCATCTTTTTCTCTTTAACATACTTTTTCATAATCTTGAGGGGGGGGGGGGCTCGAGCACACGAGCCCCGACATTCTGCAGGCCCTAACATGAGGGCTTCTAAATAAGCATATTTTTTTCGCCCGACTGTCAATTTGGGAATTTGTAATTTTCCAACAAACGCATAAAAAGGTACGATTTACAAACAAATACCGGAAATTCATGTCATTTCAGCAACATTTTGTAAATCACTGGTATCAAAGTTGTCTTCTGATTGCTTAATGAAGTTTGGTCCTTCAGTCCACCTTGTATTCTGACTCAACTCCATTGCTGATTGTCCTCTGGACAGTTCATCTGCCGGATTGCTGTTTGAGTCTACATGACTCCATTGATCTGAACTTGACCCCTCATGGATAGCAGCAACTCTATTGGCAACAAACGTCTTGTATCGTTTCTCCTCATTCATCACGTCGTTGAGCACTATCGTACTATCTGTCCAAAAATGAGATTCACTAATGGGACAAGTCCAACTGTCTGCGAATCAGAGCATCTAGCTTGACAGATAGGGTGGCTGCCATCAGTTCTAGTCTTGGCACAGTGATCTTCTTCAAGGGCGTCACATGTGATTTAGCTATCACAATACTGCTATACACCTTCCCATCAGTGTTTGTCAGTCTCATGTAGGACACTGCACCATAGCCTTTCTCAGAAGCATCAGAGAAATGATGTAGCTGACGATCAGATACCTCACCGAAGTCATGTGGCTTTGGACATCTATTCACAGTGAATTTTTCCATGTATTTCATGTCATCCAGCCAGTCTTGCCACTTCTGACACAAATGAGTAGGTAATGGATCATCCCACTCGAGCTTCATTGCTGTCATCTCTTGTAACAACATCTTGGCTTTCATCACATAGGGAGCAGCATATCCGTGTGGATCATATATTGTTGCAATGGTACTCAAAACTCCCCGTCTCGTCATGGGCTTGTCCTTAGGTATGACGTTATACATAAAACATAATGTCTTGTTCCACATTCCAGCAAATACCCAAGGCTCTCTCGATTGGTAGTGCATCCATAGATATATCCAAACCAGCAATCTTCTTTGCTCTATCTTTGAGTGGGATAGTCTCCATCACCTTTGGGCTATTGCTAACCCACTTGCTTAGTCTAAATCCTCCTTTAGCCAGAAGAGACCGAAGTTCATCAGCAAGCTTGACTGCTTCACATTCTCTAGCAACAGATACCAGACAGTCATCTACGTAGTTCTTTTTCACAGTCTTCACAGTCTCTGATGAGTATTCATCTTGGTTGTCTTCAGCAGTCCTATTCAGGATATAGCTACAACAGCTAGTACTCCAAGTTCCATCAAATAAGTGAGCACACATTCGATACACTGTGGGAGTCTTGTCAAGATCGCCTTCAGGAAACCACAGAAATCTCAGGATATCTCTGTCTTCTATAAGTACACGGACTTGATGGAACATTGCCTCTATGTCGGACATTAATGCCACTGGTTCCTTCCTGAATTTCAGCAACACTCCCTGCAAGTTGTTTGTCAAGTCCGGCCCCTGTAAGACCACATCATTAAGAGAGATCCCCTTGTATTTCGCTGCACAGTCGAACACTATCCTTAGTTTATCTGGTTTCTTTGGATTATGGACAGGGTGATGAGGAAGGTACCAACACGTCTTGTCTGAGGACTCATCAGTCACTGTCTCAGCATACCCCTTGTATACTAGGTCTGCTATACCTTCCTGATACCGCATATGTAGGTTCCAGCCCTTGAGCAACCTCCTTCTCAGCGATGAAAGTCTCTGCTGTGCCATCCACCGACTATCCTCCAAAGGTGGTGGTCTTTCCCTGAATGGAATTGGTAGCTCATAATGACCTTCTTTCATCCTCTTTCATCCCACAGTTTGAGAACTTTCTTGTCCATTACAGACATGCCTTTCAGGTCAGACAGAAGGGAACCAGTTGACTCTATAGCCCAAAACTTCTTTACCTGTTCATCTAGTGTTGAGTTCTCAGAGACGAAGTTCGTGGAGACATGGCCCTTGAAACCACCTGCATCAAGCGGGCCATTCAAAGTCAATCTCAACATGGTACGAACAGCATATACTTCCCCTGGGTTTCCCTTTCTCACTTCCAGAGGGATTAGTGCTTGCGAAGCATCCTGCCCTATAAGCATATCAACTTGGACATCATCTATGGTTGGAATGTTCAGATCCGATAGATGCTGGTAATTCCTGATATCTTCCCTCTTGGCCAGATGTTTAGGACTGACATTTATCCTTGACTTGGTATAGACTCTTGGTAGATTAACCTTCTCACCTGTAGTCTTGCCTTCAACTTGCAGACTGATCACCACAGAGTCCAAAGTGCTATTGGCATTCTCTAATGTCGAAATAGACAACGTCTGCTTCTTGCCAGATGCTCCTAGCCTATGCATAAGGTCCTTAGTGCAAAAACTGCCCCTGGAACCACTGTCCAGAAGGGCAAATGTATCAGTACATGTATCACCATCTGCAGCCTTTACTCTGACTTGGACAATAGGAAGCGCAACTCTCATCCCTCCGGCCCCTGTGATACTACTATGAGAGGCAGCTGTGCCAATCGTATCACTGTTCTCCGATGCATTATCTGAACCTCTCTGCTGTATCATGTTTGGCGCAGTTCCCCCTGTTGAAGACTGGGGAAAGTGAAGAAACTTTGTATGTTTTCTTCCACAACCGGCAACTGTACAAGTCCTGTTAAGCTTACACGCTGACGTCATATGTCCCTTCAGTAAACAGTTGAAACACAACCGTTCTTTCTTGGCGAAGTCAAACCTCTGCTGGGGTGACATTCCTTTAAACTTGGGACATCCAAACAGTTTGTGTTCAAGGCCACGCAAACTGCACTTCAACACGTATTCACTCTTGAAGCTGTACACACCCTTGCTCCGGTTATTAGAGACCTGCTCCTTCCTTCCAGATATACCCTGTTTCCTTCCTTTCTGCTGAAGAGAGTCGTATCATTCTCTTCATCAGCTACCTCATCAACATAGGAAACAAGGTCAGCAAGGTCTGGTAGTCGGTCCTCCTTTCTCTGGATCCTCCTTGCTATCCTGATCCATCGAGATTGAAAGTAGATGGGTAGCCTTTCAACAATATCGGCTAATGATCTTTGGGAACTTAGCTCCATCTTGTACCCCATTGCATTCAAGGTTTCGTAGCACACCCGGAGCTCATCCGCCATCTTCCTCGGAGCTGGACCATTGTGTGGAGGAATGGGATTTCACTCAGTTACCTTTCTTCACCAGGCATCTGCAACCTTGTGTCTGTTTCCGAATCGCTCTTGCAGAAGCGCCTTAGCTCGGACATATCCCTGATCGGGACTCATCACAGAACATGCTTGAATAATCTTTCTTACATCTCCTTGGCAGTAATGAAGAAGTCTTATTAGTTTTGCAGAGTCAGAGATCCTCGTGTCATCTACATTTAGCTGGAACGACCTCCAAAACTCCCAGTATTGCAGTGGGTCTCCATCGAAGGTCATCAGTTCAGCTCTGGAGAGCTGTAAGAGCTCGATCGCTCAATTCTAGATGCTCTACTCTAGACCTAAGCCTAGTATCAGCGTCCGGGTGCTCCATTCCAGACCTACTACCTTGTGGCCTGATATCAGCTTGTGGGTGCTCTGTTTCAGACATACTACCTTGAGGCCTGATATCACCAGCTTCTTTTCGCTGCACCCTTTCCTCTGCTTATGCTACCTTTAAACTGGTCTTTAACATCAGTGCATCCTTCTGTTGTTTCAGCTTTAACTCTGCCAATTGTAACTCTTGAAGTTCTTTAAGGGCCTCTACTTCCGCTGCAAGGGCTGCCCCTTTTGCCTCGGCCCTAACACTGGAACTGACACGGACGGCAGAGGCACACTGACTCACATCTCCAGGCTGGATTTTACTAGCGTTGCTTCTACTGCATTGCAGGGCTGGGTCTTCCGGTCTATCCGGCTTGGCCTCACTCGCAGATTCAGTACCTGAGGAGCTCATGGTGACCAGGTGACAGTTAACACAGCTCACAAAAAGCCTGTTATTGAACTATTGTTGACGTTAATTCAGTACAAACACCCTCATCCACCAACTGTATATTTAAACAAAGGAGTTCTGCCAATGCCGTGTTATGATACCATGACGTTTAATGCGCAAAGCGCAAAGCAATGCACACTGACTGAACTTCTGAAGCGAAGTGACGTGTAGTAACCTGAAGTGTGGTTCAATCTGTATACAAACAAACAAAACATAAACAATAATAAATACCTTGCTTATAAATCAACAATCACAAGCATTATCCAATACTGCTCTATTGTAAGCCAAACAGCTGAATCGTATTACCACTTGACTGCTTTAATTAGCTTGACTTCATCAATATTCATGAACATATCATACAAAACGTCCATTTACACCCACTGTCACCGACTGTCAATGTCAGGAGTCAAATTCTACAATGCCAGTTGTAGTGATTCAGCCCGAGCCAGTATGGCTCTGGCGTATATAAACGCATATGCGCGCGAGTCCCGCATTCTGCGGCACCCGCGGATTGTTCCAGTGGCCGTACCCAATATTGGATATGGTAGATTTGACCAGAGACCAGCAAACGAGCTACACGCCGAGTGCTATGTTCTCCTTGAATCTCGAATCTACGCTTCAAGTGGAGCTCCACCGACGGTGACATGGAGTCTTCGAGATACAGTTCTACAGCCTATATTGTAGGATTGTACCTTTTTATAGTAGCTTAAATGTAGTCATAATCCCTAAGTACTAAGTAGTATTATTATTATACTGGTCGACGCTGATCATCACTGCGTGCAAGTCGGGATCAAGGTCTTTCGGAAATTCATAGTGATAAGACGATATTCCTCCTGTGATGGTCCAGAAGAGAGATGCTGTTCTCCACCTTTCTTAGAGTATCTTCTGGTATTAGTTCTACATCCTTCTGACCAGGGAACACATCTTTCATCCTTAGCAGATAAACGGTCTTGTTCCAAATATCCTCCGGTGGTCCCCAGTACAAATGTATAACATCATTCTCTGCTAAAGCCTGGAATCCAGTAGGCTCCGAGGGAAGCTTGGTTTGAGCTCTTATTTGTCCACTGCTAACTGCCGATGTGGCGTTAGTGCGTACTTCAAAGGAATAGTTAGCTCCTGGAACCAGATGAGGTACATTTAGAGAGATGGTTCTTTTGTCGGTGGCTGGAACTGTGATGTTGTGCCGTTCTGATGGTTGCGACAAGTTCCAATAGTAGGCAATGTATGCGATTGCTGAGGGCATAAAGTCCCTTGGAGACGTCCATTGCAAGATGACGTTCTGGAAATCGGTTTTCTGCACTTGCAAGTTCCGCGGTGGCAATGTTTGATCATACTCTGTGATTGCGCGTACTATGGCGAAGGGTGCATCCTCACATGAGAGTGCCATTCTGACCGCAAACTGATAGGTCACATCAGGGGATTGGCCATAGATGGTGTAGGAGAGGGAACTGGTATGGAACTTCAGTTAGGTTTCCTACAGAATAGGCAATGTCGTAAATCACTTTGCCAGTTGGCTTGCTGGCAGGTTCGTGCCACTGTAGTTGAGCTGAATTTATAGATAATACTGTGGCATTCAGGTCTTGAAGGCGGCCGTGCGGCGTGCCTATGGTCATACCTTGCCGGGGCGCTGAGAGGGAACCTCGGCCCAGGTTGTTGTAGGCAACTACCTCAAAGACGTACGCGAGTCCTGGGCAGAGATTATGCAAAGATGTGCTAGTCTTAGTGGAGTTGGCAATGTTTATTTTGTGGTAGTTCGCCTGAACTCACAGTAGCATACACCATGTAGCCAAGTATTGTTATTTCAGTTGGCTCTGCTGGTCTAGTCAATGACAGGTCGACGCTGTCCTTGTTTATATTCCTTACGGTCACATTGGTTGGAGCTGGCTGTATAGATCCTCTACCCACAAAGACAGGAACTTCTGCGCTGCGATTTCCGGAGACATCACCGACTGAAGCAGAAACCGAGATGTAGAACAGTTTGTCCTCCTCTAGGTGGTAGCTCTCAAAAAACCTTGCCTTTGTATAGCGCGTATCAGCCGTACTTGAGTGCTCGTCACGGTAATAGACCTCAAACAGAACACCAGGTGTGTCCACGTAGTTCCATGTAACATTGACCCACAGGTACGATGGTTCCACTTGCAGGTAAGCTTTAACATTGCTGGGTTTTGCAATCTCTCTCGAATCTGCAGGCGTTCTATAAGAAAGAAGAGGCACCTTGGTGTATGCCGTGCTAACGATGTAGATAGATGCGGTGAATACATAGTCTGTTTCTGCCTTCAGATTGGACCAGAGGTAAGACTGACGGCCCGTGATGTGTGAATACGTTTCATTGACAATACTTGTATAGTCGGCAAGTCATGGTGGGGTTGATCAGCTTGAGGGTCGGCTTTTTTGTTTTGTTTTGTAGCATTGTTTTATTGTATTCATTCATTACAAAATATATAACAAACAAACATACAGCTTCATTGATTTACATAACATATCGAAATATAAAGAAAATTGTACATCTCTCAAAAAATACATGATATAGTTTAATACACAGTACATAATGTTTTCAAATTAATTATACTGAACGAATATTATACATCAAAGAGTTACCTACAGACAGACAGACACACCACACACGCTCACATACTCAGACACACATACAAACTGACATATTCCCCTCCCCCCTTCATTCCAAAGCTAAACAAATCCCCCTCCCTTCCCAAGCATTCACATCTACACATTTGTTGGAAATCCTGTCTCTTCCTTCTCCTTCAGACCAAATTATATATTTAAAAAATGTCTGAGTCTGAGAAAGAAGTATTTGCCTCGCCGTCCTTAACTGTGGAATTTGTCCAATTTTCTGAAGTGAAGTGTTAAAGTGCCTCTCTCCCCCGCTAATTTCTTTTCTTCTTGCCTATTTTCTATAATTCTTTTTTTAATTTCTTGAGGAATTGGGGGTCTTTTTTTTAGTTGAACTATATTTAGAAATCATATGTTTTGTTAAAAGAATAATGTGATTTAACAGTTGTTCTTCTCCCGCATTGGATCTTTTTATCCCGATATCAATTTCAAGTGTAGATTTTTTAACGCTGATAAAGCAAAAAGGTCACCGCAGTCCTTCCAAATATTTGCTACCTTTTTACAGGTAAAAAAGACAGATGCTCATAGGTCTCTTCATGTTTATTGCAAAAGGAGCAAAGATTGCTCACTGCATGTTTGAAAGTGTATAGATGCTTATTTGTATAAATTAAATTATATAACATTTTATATTGAAATTCCCTCAGCTTTCTGTCCAGAGTGAATTTTCGGGGTCTTAACCCTAATAAGGCCGGGCTATTTGAAGTCTAATTACTACGGCCGGGGGGGGGGGGGCATTATGGCCCCCCCCTAAGATCTCGGCCGTGAAACGGCCGATCTCCGCGGAAATTTGCACGCATGTCAAGTGAAGTATATAGAACAATATGATAATTTCAATTTTTTGAAAAATATCCCTCATTTGCATATTTATGGTAATTTATGCAAATAACGTCATAAAATCACATTTTTACCCATAAATCCTATATTATTCATATTTAAGCATTCTTTTTCACTACATATATTCATTAGACTATTTAGAACAATAATACGACAACAAAAATTGGAAGAGCCAGCTTATTCCTTATGTTATCTCTTGTTTTGATAATTTCTTATGTATTTCATTGTTTTTTTAACTTATTTATGTTATTTTTATTTTTTTTTCATTTCTTCCTACAATTCAACTATTTTGACTCCCAAAACAAGCACCTAAACTTTAAACAAGACCCAATAACCAATGTTTGATCTATTTTTAGGAAAAATGACATTTCCATATGTTTTGTACACAAATCACAAAAATGAGCGATTTTCGGGCTGACATGCGAAGACAAAAGGTCACGTGACCTTGTAACTATAGGTCCCATTCATATGCGTTCTCGAACAATCAGAAAAATCGTGGAGGGGGGGGGGGCATAATGGCCCCCCCGGCCTTATTAGGGTTAAGAAAATTGTTCTCGTGTCACATTCGACCATATTGTATGTACATTCTAAGTTGCATGTAGCATAAGATTTTCCGTTCTCATTTTTAACAATGCACTACAGATATATTTTGATGTTATGCCTTGCAAAGATTGAGGGTTTCCGTTAATAATGAATTCTAAACTTAATTCGGTATCCTCAGAAGGATGTTCATATATATTCAAAAGAGTTTTTCCATGAGAATGGAATGCCTTCATATAACTGTTTTATTATATTTATTTCAGTGTTGTTTAAACCCATTTTCTTAAATTCTGTGATAGATTTCAATTCGCCTTTCTTATCAACAATATGATGTATTTTAAAAACATTTTTCAGAAATAAGTCTTTATGGAAATATATTTGCCCCTGAATGCGGATACATCTATTATTGTAAATAATTTGATTTCTTTTTGAAATTTCGTTCTTAAGCAAAAAGGCTTTTGTCCCCAGCCAAGCCTCTATAGTATGCTACGGTAAAAATCTGGTAATGAGAGTGCAAGTAAATCTGGCGATACATTACTGAAAAATATCAAGAGGCCGCCATATTTTTTAGTCAGGTATTTAAAATAACGTTTCCAAATCATATTTGAATCTCCTGTTATAAGTCTTTTATCCACATGATTCTTTGTGTTCGAATAAATAATTGAAAATCTGTCAATTTAAGACCTCCCTTATCGTAATCTAAAAACATTGATTTTATCTTTTCCATTCCATAAAAAATCAAATATTAACACTTCAATTTCACGGATCTTTGCCTTCTTTATTAATTAAAGTAATTACTGCCTGTTTTTGTGAGTGGGAGAGTTCCCCCTCACAAAAGGATTCATTCAAAGCATCGACCACTACGTCTCCTATTACCGGCCAAAATAATGAATAAAATTCAACACTTAAACCATCGTTACCTGGTGTTTTGTTAAATTTCATTTCTTTCAAAACTGCCATACATTCCCTCTCTGTAACTTTCCCTTCACAAATATCCTTAGAGGTTGGATTTAGTTTGAGTAGATCTGTGAAAAAAGCATCACTAGAATTGGAATCTACCGTGGAATGCGCATATAGTTTGCTATAAAACTTGTGTATTTCTTTAATTATATCTCTCAGATCAAAACATATTTTCTCTTCATTTATCATTAGTTTTCTGATTACTGTTTTTCTCTTATTTGATTCCATTAATTGGGTAAAGTAATTAGTATTTGTTTCTCCTCTTTCATAGTACGATGCTCTAGAACGAATTTTAAGTCCTTCATTAAAGATAAACTTGAGTTCTGGTAATGCCAATGTTCTGGGGTCATTAAAATCATCATAAATTTGGCAGAGTCTTGGTAAAGTAATAATCACTTACACAGAAAGATGTATATGGGAAAAAACATATGGTGTCGGAGCTAGTACTACCGTGATTTCCTTATCTTTCTATGCTCATTACTCAGCCAGTATACATTTTCTTCCAAAATTGTTCGACACATGACATTTATTTGTAATCTTGAACATTCAGTGTAAGTTTCGTTAGATTCTGTGAGAATTCATTTTCTTTTTTTACCAGAACTCAAGTTTATCTTTAATATAATCATAGCATGCTTTTAATTCTCTTCGTTTCAGTTCTAAAGATGCAATCTTCTCATTATCTACTGCTTTCAAAAGATCGTCTTCAAGGGAGAGTATTTATATTTCTAGATTCCCAATTTTTTCCTTTCTGAGCTTTGCTTTTTCTTTTGAATATTTTCTGATAAAACTGTTTATTTTCATTTTCAAAAAATCCCATAAAACTCTTTTACTTTCTATTTCTGTTTTATAGTCCTCTTTCAGTTCAATGATTGCGGTTTTCATTAACACGATGAACTTTTCATCTTTACATAAACTATTATTAAATTTCCAATAAGATCCCTTGAATTTGATATCATTCAAAGGTAAATTAAAACAGTTTAGTTGTACAGTTGAATGATCAGGAGCTATAAATGGTATTATATTGCATTTTGATATTATTTCATCTAGTTTTTCGGATACAAACCAATAATCAAGTCGACTTTGCATAAAAGGATTGATTTGTCTATACGTAAATTGCTTTTTCATTCCATTTCTCACTCTCCAAATATCAATCAAATTTAATCCATCCACAACATTTTCAAAAAGTCTACCAAATTTTGAGAGAACCTTTCGTTTACCAGTTCCCATGTAATCCAGGTTAAAATTGCTGATCGTGTTGAAATCACCTCCTATTATTAGCTGATTATTTTTTTCCATTGACCATTGTAAGGGCTTTTTCAAACCCGAGTAAAAAAAAAATTGTTCTAATTCCTTCGAACGAACTGGGAAATATACATTGGCTATTGTAAGCCCTAACCCTTGTATAATGCACTCCATTATAATAAACCTACCATTAGCATCTGCAATTGCATTAATGACTTGAATATCTAGTTTAAAATCAAATAAAATAAGAACCCCTTTACTATTGCTTGTCCCAAGACTAAATTACGAACTACCATTCCATAGTGCCTTCCATTCGTTTTCTACTTCCTTGGTGCTTTACGTTTCCTGTAAAAACACTTTATCCGACCGTTTATCTTTACACCACATCAATCTTTTCTGTCTCTTTAATTTTTCTCGAATTCCCTTAACGTTTGGAGAAAGGAAGTTACATCGCTCTTATAGAGCGATACGATCATAGAATTCTGTCCTGTTGGGAGATTGAAATGTACTATAGCTGATTTGATATCAGGACCAACTCCAACTTCCATCCCTTGTACCGCATATCCACTATGGCAGTTGGCTTCATCTTCACCTTCGATGCAGTCGTTATTTCCATTACACTGCTTAAAGTTGGTCGATACAATATCCGGAATATGGACAGAAGAACTGACCCATCCCGCAGATGGTTGACGTTTGAGTTGTGAACACAGGTTTGACATCCATCTTCATCACTGAGATCAGAACAGTCCTAGTAACTGTTGCATTGCTCTGATCTGGGTATGCACTTCTGACCATTACTGCATTTAAAGTCACCGTTAGGGCAATGGGAGACGGTCGTCGGGACAGGAATGTTGGTGGTTAGCCATCCAGGCTCTTCAGTTCCGCAATGTGCCTCGTCGCTCCTGTCTGAGCAGTCAGCCACGCCGTCGCAAACAAACCACTGCCAGACTCAGCGGGGCGTGGCCCCTGGTCCACAAGGCACCCGCAGGAACCCGCAGCCAGGATCATGAGTAGTGTACGGCATCAGCGTGGAAGATGAGCAATGTTCGTCACTACCATCAGAGCAATCCTCATAGAAATCACATTCCCAATTCTTCGGTATGCACTGCCCATTGTCGCATACAAAGCTGTCCCAATCACATGTGTTAGGGTAGATCGTGGAAGTGACATTACTAATGCAATCGTATTCATCTGAGCCATCTTCGCAGTCTCTATACCCGTCACACTTCCAATTATACGGTATACAGAGATCCGAGGTACAACAATGGAAGTCTCCATCGTTGCAGTTAAACGGATCGGATGTCGTCCATTGGGGCCACATATTGTTGAAGATGGGCAGCCGTGCTCATCACTGTTGTCTCCACGTCATCGTAGTTATCGCACTGCCAATAGGCCGGAATGCAATGGCCATTTTGACAGGTGAACTGCATAAAATTACAGGTGTATGCCGTGCAGTTTTGGTACGGTGCTTTATCCCAATTGTTCCCACAGTCATTCTCACCGTCACACAACCACGTAGTTTGTATCACTATGAACATGACGGACAAAGAAAGCGGACAAAATTATACAGTTCCTCATTCTACCCTCAACAATTGCTGCGGTAGACAAAAGAACACCCCCCTTCACTGCTATTATGTAAAAATGTATAGAACAGGTGTCACATGCATATTCACCTGTGCTACTTATTTTTACATAATAGCAGTGAAGGGATGTTCCTTTGTCTACCACAGCAATTGTGGAGGGTAGAATGAAGAACTGTATATTTGGTCCGCTTTCTTTGTTCGTCATGTTCTAATGTATGCAACGACCGTTGGGTTCACACAGTGTGAAGCTGGCGTTGCACCCAGCTGCCACGGTCGTCGGTATGTTTGTGATGTCACTTTTTTTCTTGTCTGAGTTGTCTCAACAATCATTATCCAGATCACATAGGAAGCCCATTGGAATACAGCGGCCGTTATCACATGTAAACTGATCATTGTTACACGTCGGGAAAGCACAATTTTCTTCATCGGAGTTATCACCGCAGTCATCATAATTATCACATTCCCATGACAACGGGACGCGCTGGGAACCACCAGATTTGCAATGGAGCTCATCGGGGCTACAGGTGTAGTACGGAGAATTGAGTTCATCTGAGCCGTCAGCACAGTCGCTCTCATGCAGCGATCAGAGTCCAAGCATTGGAACTGCTCAGGATTACAGGTGGATCCTTGAGTCATGCAATATCCCGTAGTGAGGTTAAGCTTCTCTCCTGCTTCACACTGGCAGTCCTCTCTCCCGTCGGGCGTGATGCAAAGGTGGGTGCAACCGCCGTTGTTCTGGGAGCAGGGGTTTACGCCTTGCTGCGAGGCATTGTGAAAGATTTTGAGATCCATGGCACTGTCCAGACCAGAAACTACAATTTTGACATAAGCACCAGTTTACTTATTAGCTGACTGGATGTTCAGCTGAGACCATTCATCCCAATATATCATATCCTTGTAAACAGCGATTGAAAACGGATGCGGGGTGTTCTGATCGAGCAGGTCTTCACGATGGGATCCGTCCAACCAAGCGGTCTCAATCCTGTCAAAGTGGGCGTCCGTACAGAAGATGTGTGAAGATTGGTCATCAATGGTCAGACCGTTTGGCCAGGAGATGCCCGTGGTGACCAGCATGGTGACGTTCATACCGTCCATGTGGGCAGTGGCGATGACCGGATTAGCACCCCAGTCCGTCCAGTACATGTTATCCCTCTTCGGGTCCAGAGTTAGCGCCCTCGGTTGGTCTAGAGTAACATTCATCTTAAGTTCTCGTCTGAAGCGTACATCAAAGCGCGCAACCTCAATCGTATCAATATTGGAGTCCACCCGATACAGGTTCTCTGCGAGCCAATCAAAAGCGATACCTTCGACCATATCAAGACCAGCGCTTACAATGACCTGGTTCTGGTTGTCGGAGTCGCCTGGACAGAAGCGATGGATCTCATCGAAAGTAATAATAGCATCGTGATGTTGATTGTGGTGGTGATATTGGTGATGGTGATTTCCCCCTTTTAAGTCTCTCCCTCCCTTTCTTTCTCTCTCTCTCTTTCTTCTCCCATCCCTACCTCCTCCTACCTCCCTCCAACATATCCTTTTCCTATTTACCTTTCTTACTTGAAATCCACTTCTCCTAATTCAATTTTTCTTTAAATTACCATAGAAACAATGACAGTTATAATTATTCATTGTTTTCAAGATAACTTTATTGGTTTTATTTTTTAATAAACGTTTATTGTGTTGGAGGTATGTTACTTTCATTTTAAGGTATACAAGCTCTTATTAATAAAACAAAATCATGAATATATTTTATTTCCGATCCTCGTTCATATTAAAATGACTATTCTCTATTCGTATTTAATTCAGTCATATCCATAATTAACTTGCGTATAGAGCTTAGAGCCTATAGACTAGAGGATGTCCTGTCTTTGAGAGTTTGAGAATGAGAATGGGACATCATGTACATGCCCTATTGAAAACTCTTTACGTTATCGGGAAATCTTGGCTCCTCTTGGGTGAATGTCTTTAAGTCGAGTTTTCTCTACCTCTATATGTCGAACGAACTCAACGACGATTGATAGTCGCTTTCCAAAGTGTCCCAGATGACCCTATTTGTAAAACTGAAGGTAAGTTTGTTTGGCATCCTTATCCCAAATTCTCTGGTCAGTTTTGAATCACTTTATGGTGGGCTCGTTGAAGTTGGTCCATAATCTGTTGACTATTAAATTACTGACTTGCAAGCTTAACTTTGTGCTTTAATAGTTTCATTAATATTGGTCACAAGGGTTAACGACACTACTATTCTGTTAGATTGCTTTCACGTAACTTCCGTTTTATACTGTCTGATTTCGGTTTTCCGTTCATTCTTGCGATTTGCTCTGTTGAGTCGAGGACGAAAAGATTTAATATATCTGCATTGGTTGATATTATTCAAGTTTCACCATGTTCGCCACCATCAGGCGGGCTGGCTATAAGCGAGTCCTATGGTTTAAGTGAAAAGACAATTTAAAAAGTACTACTGTCTGGTGATTGTTTATGAACGGACTGCTCTTTGCAGCTTTCTTCTCTTATGCAAGCTTTTTATTCCAAAACTCCAGAGCCGGGGAGCTTCTTTTCTTGATACTCGTTTACCATCGTTACTGAGAGACTTTGAATGATGGAGTTGTTCCTGATGTCTCAGTGTGTGGCCTATGTTTGGCCGATGATGTAGGGCCTTCGGAGAATCTCACGTACCACCTTGGTAGATGTTAAAAAGTTATATTTTTTTATTTTTTACACCAATGCAGCAGTATACTCGCAGCTACCACTTAGATTTAGTCACATACGTGTTATTAAGTATTGGTTCCACTGATTGGTGTTCTTCATGAATTGATTTACAATCATTTGTAGTCATTTTAACCGTATTAGAAAGATTTTCATAAACACAGGGAAACAATAACAAACAAGTTTAAAATCGACAACGTTGGGTTTTCAAGCTCCGAGACTTTATTAACAACAAACCAAAGAAAATCCTTCTCAAAACCCTAAATATTGACTACTCTTCAATCAAATGTGATATTAAATACATTATGTAATATCATTCTGAGCCTATATTTATACCACCTTACTAAGCTAGTAATCAACTAATTTCAAAATCTAGAGTAGTCGTACTCTATTTTAGGACTATATTATAAATATAGGTTGCTTTATTGTCAAATCCCCAAATGAAGACGTAGTCACGGTGTACGTCGATATTTTGTGACCTAAGAAAAACTGTGAGATAAAAAGCATACATCTTCTAGCCTTTATCATTTATGTTTTTATGAACAAATGGGCCTTCATGGACATCAATAACAAAAACTATTTCAGGCGTTATTCATCTGTGTACATGTTTTTACATTACAAGCATAAAATGAAAAAAAAACCTTCTAAACCAGTTTGCAGGCACTAACCCTTGTCCTTAGATTTGCGTAACAGTGTCTCTACTTTGAGACTACGCTGATATCATACTTCATATAGGCTATGTACTTAATCTGCTCCGGACACAGTCAGAGACTGGCAGAAATAGGCTCTGCTCAAGAGTTGTGGTCAAGAATCAAATTAGAGTCTGTGCCTCCGGACTACTAAACTAATTCAACCAATTACACATGCTTTCCATTTCAACCTAACTATGGTTAAATCTTTACTCTACTGTCTACTCTTTTGTTGCAATTTCAACATGCACATTAAGCTTCAAACATATTCTGGATACATAGAAAATGAATAAGTAATATTTGCAAAAAGTCGTAATTACGTAGTACATCAACATATTTAGTTAAGAACGGGGTATAGGGAGTGAAGTGTATATTGCAGGTAAACCTCCTCTTTACAGCAATTTGATACCGACCTCATTATCTATCATTTCAAAAGCTTTCTATATTGTTTACTATTGTGCTTCAGCGTCAACATAAACTTAAGAATGATACGTAGGCCTACTATTACTTAAGAGAAACTTATTAAAAACATATTTACAAATATATTTCTTCGAAAGAGAAATAGAAGGCATGTGTAATGCATGCGTATACAGGTCGACAGTCAAGACCAATAAATGATTTTGTGACCAATATCTATTTTGCCTTGAGAGGCATTTTTTCCCAGAATATACAAATTTTAAATATGAGTAAAATTGAACCAAAACAAAAGTGAAGTTTGATTCAAAGAGGATGTACAGTTTAAAGGAAGGGTATTCTATAGACACTACTTCAGATCAGCACTGCTTCATATTTACGTATACTGCCATCTGCTGCCCATAACGCCCACAACGCTCACAATGCTTGACAAATGGACCATTTTCGTAATGTAATCAAAACTTGATGAATAAATCTTTGCTAAGTCCATGTTCAACATTTATATCATTCACCTGTTACAATTAATTACATTTCAACGGTGCTAATGCGAATTCCGTAGAGTAATTGTCGCTAGGTAGGACAAACATTATGGCTTGTCCGACCTGACAACACGGAAGGTATGTAATTCACATTCTTTTGAAATACAATTACAGTGTCACTTTTCAGACAGCAGCTGTAATATTCACATGATATGGTTGATGATTACGACAATTTTGGTAGATATATCATGTTGAACAAAATAATTAATAGGAAATAAAGTCATGAAAAATGAGGGGAAATGATGATTCATGTTTTGTTTAGTCTTCTTTAAATCCCCTTGTTTTCGCCGCGATTTACCGCGTTTTATCTTGACAAAAAAGCCTTAACAATGATTTAAATATATCAGCCTCTCGATAGGCCAGGGTTTTTTCATGAAACTGTCATAAATCAAAGATCGCCGAGAACCCATTACAACGCGTGAATTGAATGTAACACGCGTTTGAAGGGATGTCTATGAACTTCTACTCATGTCGGTTTTGTAATGCGATGCCCAGAAGGATCATTTTGTTGTTGAAAGTTTTATGTTGCTATGGTTATCCCACCATGGCCCTTCCTCGACCTTCGCTAAGTTCTTGGTATTGCGAGATGACGCAGAGAAGACACGTGATCTGAAAAAGAGAGATCAAATGAAGCAACATAAAAATCGTCTTGAAAAAAGAATCCAATTAATACAACTTTGTTCGATACTTTATACACACCAAACATAATTTAAAACTCTATTATAAATTTGGTTTATTCAAATAGCCTACTGCTAAGTAGAAACAGAAGTCCCTCCAATTGTTGTTTTTTTGAAATAAAAAAACCCGCTACCTTCAGTGTTATTTTATATATACTTTCATTTATTGTTTGTGTACTGGTACTAGAACTAGTGTTTTCGAGCCCGTATTGATCAAATCGTGCCCTTTGCTAATAAAAATATATATCTTACACAGTACTCAAATATGTGACATCACTACTAAAAGTATTTAATGTCATTTCTGAGGTTTGATGGCGATGATCTGTCCAAATGTTGAATACTTCAATAGGAGATTTTCAGCTCAATGATTAATGGATAGTGTATACAATGTAAAATTATTACTCATTTCATAATACAAATTCCTCTAGATGCCAAATAAGTTATGGCGTTAACAAATCATTTTAAACTTAATGGCCCGAATTCACAAAGCAAGGTTTGAGCTCAAACCTCCTTTTGTTTCGTCAAACCTCCTTTTGTTCTTTACAAACCAGGTTTGTAAAAAACGCGTAAAACGCGTCATATGACGTACGAAAACCAAGGTTTGTCGACAAACCTCCTTTGTGAATTCGGGGCAATATGTCATACATATCAATTAGGTTTAGTCTCAAAATGTCATTCTGGACACTGATACAGAAGTATTAAAAGTGCTAGAGGTGGAAATATTATTTAATTAGGTTCCTCATTCCTAGTATTCCATGTGAAAGAACATCATAATGACAATGCCACCTGAAAAGATTTGCTCTTGAAATGCTCCCACATTTCCAAATATGACCTGAAATAATTCACAACTTTGGTCCACATTCTGAGGCAACAAGTCTAATACTATCCGTGTCGATGTAAAGTTATCCTCACGTCCATTATTTTCAGCAAGGTGTGTTCGGCTTCTTTTTTTAATGTGTAGTCCTTATCAGGGGCGGATTCAGGAATTTCTTGCCGGGGAGGGGGGGGGGGGGGCACACGGTGGGTAAGAGAACAATTATATATATTTTGTTTAGTCCCCCCAAAAAATTGCAACGACTCAGCCAGCGGCTGAATAAGCGGGGGGGGGGGGGGGGGGGGGGGTTAGAGGACATTTTTTAAATTTGACATTTTGCTCCGTTGGGGGTGGGGGGGGGGGTAAGGTCACCTTTTTAGGTCAGCCATTGGCATTTTTTTTTTTTTTTTTTTTAAATAACATTTTTAATACTTTTTGGGGGGCCGGGGGGGGGGGGTGGCCTGCCCCTGTATTTCAGTACATTTTGGGCGAATTTAGGGCTGATTTTAACATATTTTGGGGGGTCTGTATATATACCAAAGAATTCAAGATTGATTGGTTCTAGGGCAAGATTAGTCCATACCCGGTTAATCTATATAAGGTTTGCCTTGGAGTTAATCAGGTCTGGACATTGGTAACTTTGCAAACCCATTGTGTTGCACAAAACTATCCTTCCGCCTATGGTTTTGTGCATAATTGCACGTGTGACAAAGGAGTAACCGTGCAAAGAGGCAAAGAAAGCAAATGAACTGTTAAAATACTTACGTTGAGGGCAGTAAATAGGAGCCAGACGACAAGGCTCACGATCAGCTCAATAGATGCGGCTCCCTTTGTTAAAATAAAAGCATATACAAATTACAGTCATATCATTTTGGTGAACCAAAGTTTATGAATTAATTTTTTTTGCGACAGATTTTAGTAAAAAGAGACCAACAATTGTTGTGTCTTCAAAAATCTGGAAGAAAGAATCATAATAAATTTCTAATAAATTGATACTCTCTTTGATATAGGCCTCCATAATTAATATAGAGGTTATCACATTCAACGAAAATTATCGTTCATGGAATTAACTTGTAAACGAATACTTAAATATCTTCTTATTTTTGTATTTAAAGCTTACAACCTTCTTTGTAATAGAACTTCTTTGTTGTAAAGCTTTTGAGTTATCCTTTTCATATGCAAAATCTTCGCAACAAAATTCATGAATCGCCATTAAGGACACTTTTGACTAACTTAGTCAAAAGTGTCCTTTTGCCTCCTTAAAGGAGGCAAAAGAAGCTTCCCCTTTGCTTTGAGCTAAATTAAATAATTCATTGACCACATTTTTACGGAAAGAATATCTCAACACTATCATGTTTTGATTTTTCATTAGTGCTTTTATTTTGAAGAAAAAAATAAGGAACGAGTTATTAACCATGATATCAAACTTAAAGGGAACCCAAACCCTCATACTAAGTTACTTTTATTGTAAAGTTTAAGATATTTGAATAAAATCAGTGAAAAATTTGAACAAAATCGGGCAAGGAATAAGGAAGTTAAGGCTTTTTAAAATGACTCGTCACTAGGGGGCGATATTCAATTTGATGACATAATTTGAGGACAACTCTCCATGTTTTGTGTACATCAAATTTCATGTTTTTCCTTCTTTCTTGTGATGGAGATAATCTACTCCCCTGAAAGCAAGGTATAGAATGCAAAATGATATTCTACTTCACATGTTATGAAGTCGGAACAAGAACACAAATAGATACGAAGAAAACGAAAGAATTGTGAAATTTGATGTACAAAAGGCATGGAGAGTTGTCCACAAATGATGTGATCAAATTAATATCGCCCTCTAGTGACTAGTCATTTCAAAAAGCTTTAACTTCCTTATTTCTAGCCTGATTTTGTTCAATTTTTCACTGATTTTATTCAAATATCTTAAACTTTACAATAAAAGTAACTTAGTATGAAGGTTTTGGTTCCCTTTAATTAGCTTCTAAATGTAAATTATGGTGGCCCCAATACTAGGTATCAATTTATTTATTTTGCATATGAGAATTATTTAAATTGGCCAAAAGAAGTGAAAGCGAAACTAGCCCCCTGCCCGAATGTTAGGAGCTTTAAAATCCTTTACCAGGTTGCCGCCGTCATCATATTCCTAGTGTAGAACAATTTGAGAGGGTGGGTGTGGATAGGGGCTGCCCCCTTCTACGGTATGTGGTTTTCAGAGTTGTGTGTTAAAAATAAGCGTTTTAAAACCTTGTAGTCAAGATTAGAACTCAAGCAAAAATAATAATGCTGTATAATTCATAAAAAACTCATCGGACAAAGAAATATCTTTGTGGTGGAGGGGAGGGGGGGGGGGGTAAACTAATCGAATATAGAGATGTAACATTTCCTGTGCCTGTGAGCAAAACACACCGTGATACAAACACACTGAAACAATATTAAGTGCTTTTCAACAAAGAATCAGATCCCAAAACAGTTGCAGTGTCCCCATTAACCCCAACCTGGTAACGATTTTAGGAACGCCCCCTCCCATTGGATACGCCATCGGATAAGATCACTTACGAGGAGAACGCAGATGTTAATCCATGCAATGGCTTGTAAAATCACAACAGCCACGATCCCCACCATGTAAGGAATCAGCATTGCCTTGTTGTGCTGCAAAAGGAATAGATAGAAATAGACATCCATCAACCATAAATATTGAACTTTCATCTAAGGAATTGATAACATGAACAAAATCCTTTTCAGATTTGATAAATGATTAATGCAATTGACTGGAGGCTGTTAAAGAAAAACAACCGAGATTGTCAATTGCAATTAAAGGTAGGAGGTATATGAATGATGTATGAGGCCATCGTTTTTCAACCTTCTGTTTATAGTCACGGCACCCTGTTGAGAAATAACGAGTTTCGCGTCACCCAAATCCTAAATTCATCAGTGAATATTCATTTGGCATCATTTTGGCACATGTCAAGTTCCATGAACATACGTAGGAGCATATTGTTACTTAATTATGCGAACTTGCGTAGCGAGCGAGAACAAAGAGTTTTACCATTGAAATACAATAATAATGATATTTTGTAATCAACACATTAGAAAAGATATTGCGTGTATCTCGATGCCGAATGTACATGAATTTGAAAATGGCTATACATGTGTTCGATTATAACCTCGATATGCGAATATGAGGATATTCGGGCATCTCGTTACTCCAGCAGTTTTTTTTTATTCGTTTTTCACGAAATCAACGTTATTCCAAAATAATTCGTTGATTTAACAAAATTTCTCTCGCGGCATATTCATTTGATTGGTGTCATTTTCGTGTATCTATTATCACATTATTGATAAACTTGTTTCAATGGCCACATTATATTTTATGGTTGTATTTATCCAGTATTAGTACTGTTATACCCGAGGGCCCTGTGCATGCAAACCCCGTTTTAGCCGATTACCTTCACCTGGGTGGAGAGTGCCAAATGTAGATTGGTGCTTGCCAAAGGACACTAGTGTCACGAAAGTTCCTTTTTAATTATTCACCATTTATATATATATATATATATATATATATATATATATCTCTGTCTCCTCCCCAATGTCAGTCACTCTGACCATAGATGTTAGGTCCATGCTTTAACACTCTCCCTTCCATCCTTCCCCCTTTTCTCTCTCTCCATCTGTCTTTCTCTCTCCCCTCCCCTTTCTGTCTATCTCTCTCTCTCTCTCTCTCTCTCTAGTTCTTTCTCTCTCTCTCTCTCTCTCTCTCTCTCTCTCTCTCTCTCTAGCTCTCTCATTGTCCCCGTAACTCGTCTCTCGGACCTACCTGGGGCACGCCCACTATGAGAATAATGGATGCGATGAGAAGAAAAGCGGCGACGATAATATCAATACTGTATGATGCATATAACCCATCAACAGCCGGTCCTTTAAAGAATTATCACAAAAGAAAACAAGTAAGACAAAATACGATAATCATTAGCATGAGGAAGGTCCATCTTTGACCCCTTTGAGCAATTAGTTAAGGGCTAAATCTATATTTTTTATCAAGCTCTCCGAGAGATTAGGAGGTAATTCTTGATTGGCCTACAGGTTCGCTGTGTGCAGATTTGTACTCCCATTAATGGTATTTCCACCAAGTCTGGTGTCAGCGAATTGTGGCCTTCTGAACATGGAAAATGACGAGTGACTCCCTTTAACCAAAACTTACTATGAAACCGTGAAGATGGAATGCTTGTCTCGGAAGGGTTAAATTTGAATTAAAGTGAATTAGATGTATCTATTGTATAAAGTATCTATAACAGGAAACATCCCCGTAAACTGACATCCATGAAGACTGACAGCTCACGAGACCGATATCGCCGGTCTAGTACACCCTTAGAAGAGTTGTCAAAAGGTCCACGGATTCATGACCAACTCGGTGGAATCTCTTAGTTTCTTTTCACTTTCTCTCCCTCTCTCCATCGCACAATGCCTAACACACTGTTTCAAGTACCCTAAAAGTGCCCCTCCTTCCTCATAAGTGCCCCTTTTCACTTAATATAAGTGCCCCTATTAACATTTGATTGGTGCCCTTTTTACTTTGACAAGTGCCCCTTTTCCTTGTAATAAATGCCCCGTTCCCTTTCGTATTGATAAGAGGGAGACAATGAACTGAGTGAATTACCTACAGTGGTGGAGGTGTGAACAACCTGAACTAAGTTCCAGGACCATGTCGCTAAATAGATGCAGCTGGTAATCTGTGATTGAATAAATAGAAACATGAAGTATGTAAAGTTCGGAAATCAGATCTACTTAATTCCTGAGTAAAGCAACCCAATCAAATGAGGAAGTGGGTATAGCAATAAAATGGTAAACACAAAATAGAGGCCTATATTACACAGACCCCGTATAACTGTAGGTTTTATAACTTTGTTTTTCTTTGTGGGGAATTCTACAATGGTGGGTGGGGAGTGGCAACGCAAGAAAAGTACAACAAGAAATAGAATCAGTTTCTGATGATTATATCCTCATAAACATAGAGCAAGGCGATAGTAAACTTTATATATAAATAGACTGTGAAATTCAAGGGTGTAGCAATGTGTTATGTAACGTAGATTTTCCGACGGGGTTAAAGAGAAAAAACAAATACAATTGTTACAGGAATTTCATAGAATCTTGAAAAAGATAAATATAAATAATAATTATGTTATAATAGGGAGAGATTTTAATTGGATTAGAAATCATGAGCTAGATTATAATGGAAAAGTAAAGCAAAGCCCTCAAAAAACATTTAGTAAGGAAGTGAGCGACTTTATCGAACACACATTTAATAGATATATGGAGAGAAAGAAACCTATTGAAAACCAGTTCACTTTCACCACAAAAAAAAAATCCATTTATGCAAAGTCTATTAGATCATTGGCTAATATCTGAAGATCTGGAGGGGCTGGTTATTAGGTGCGATATAATATCTTCTAATAAGCAATATTTATGTTTCTCTAAGATAACCAAAAAAAAAGAATATAGAACAGAAGAATTGATCTTACGTATTGTAAATTTAACAATAGCCTTTGTGCAAATATCGAATATGTTAAACAGATGAAAGAAGAGAAAATCCGATTAAAGGAGGAACTGAAGTTAGAAATTAAAGATAGGAGAGTGCTCTGGGATTATTTGTAAATGAGGAGCTTTACCCAAGCCTTTTCAAAGAGGGTAGCCATACTTCGAAGAGAGGAAAAATAATTCTTGAAAAAGAAATCTAAAAGTTAGAACATACTGTTATTTAACGAGTAACTGACGAAATAGTTAAGGAGTTAAACGAATTGAAAAATGAGCTCGCAGACAATTATGGATGTATTGATGAAGGTATCAAAATCGATCCCGAGCATCATGTAACGAAAGTGGGGATATTGTAGTCAGCTGATGCATGTCAGTTGGAGCATGTGATCCAAAAACGAAACCAGAGGAAATATACATATGACTATAGAGCTAACCAACCAAACAAAATAATACATATTTCTTAATACTCAGGAAATCGGTCCGGAAGGGCATTGTGGGGGAAATTATATCATGTGATAAAGTGGGTTTGGCATTGCACCCAACAAGTGGACAAAAAGAAACTACTTGGAATGAAAATAGAGGCCTGAAGGGGTATTCAATATTTGTCATCTGCCATCGAATCTGAGTACTTTTCCACGATTCAATCATTTATACCTATTACACCAGCAAATCTAGACAATTCGAAGCCTTCTGATGCAAATATCAACATGATTTTTTTTTCAATTTATCTGTACAGCATATTTCTTAATTAATGATAATCTAGTTATATGCAATTAATTTCGAAATTACTACAAAATATGAAGTGCAAATTAATAGTAAATGTCACTTCTTTGTATAAATTACATTTAATTAATCATGAATGAGGGAAACATTAAGTATGAACTTCTCTTTCCCATCTTTCGTCTACTTGTTATCTCTTTCTTTCCTATTTTTCGCTCTTTTCTTTTATTTCTGTGTAACCTTCTTTTTTTCTTTTTTTGTGTGTGTGTATTGATGTGTATGTGCGTACTTGTATTATGCAAGTCTTTTGATTTTTATTGTTTGTAACAAGGCCCCGATTACAAGCAAATTTCTGCTTTTAAGGGGTCCTAACCATTATATTGGATGTTGTATATTTTCATTGTAAATTGTATATACTGGCTGAAGAAAGAATTAAATTGAATTGAATTGAACTAAAATAAATTTAATAAAATACAAGTATATGACATGTTTGTTTATTAATTTATCCAAGACTACTCAGTACCTATGCCTTGACATTGAACATTACAGACGAACCATTGTTGCTGTGTTGCTGGCAAATTCAATTAGTAAAAGTGCTATACTTATACCCTAAAGTACTAATTCAGTTTTTTAACTGGAGATGTCAACTTGCTGTAAATTTTACCAAATGGTTCAACTGGCCCAGCTAGACCAGTGAAATCCAACTGGTATAATCGGTTCAGTTTTTGCTTTGGTTTGGTTTATTGAAAAATCACATTAAACAATCAGCTCGCAGGCTAAAAATGTTCAATTTACAAACAAGTTAAAAATATAGAGAGATATAAACATTATACAAAACTAAAATACATATCGTGAGTAAACTTTTGCAGAAATTATTTAGCATTGGTAAGATGAAATTGAAATTGCACAAAAAAGTTATAAGTTTAATGTAATAATACACTTTCACGTTGAAATACGTAGACGGTGGAAAGCAGGGAATGGAGGAGAGAAAATAGAAGTTTTTTGAGCGAGAGTTGAGAAAGTATTTAACAATTGCTATACAACCATTTCTATTAAAAAAAATTGAAATTAAGCATAAAAATACGTATTGGATGAGATGAAATTAAACCGTAAAAATCAAAAGGACAGTCTCTATTCCGTTTTCCCCTTTAATATAAATATGATAACAATATAGTGTGATTTCGAATTAGATATTGCACATTAAATCGGAAAAAACAACCAAATGAAATAATTGACAAGGGCATAAATTTGTATTTGAAATATGTTTACCCGTTTGAGGCAATCTGCGAGTAAATAATGGAATTGAACTGTATCTTGCAAACGTAATACTATACCGGTTTGTTTAAAACCAAAAATATATTGATGTACATGAGAAAATGAAAGTTATATGTCTACAAAAATACTGTTCAGAGTGTATTTAACAATCGCTATTGTTAAATGTAATGACATCATTCATCTAAAATAAAAAATATATTGATATTTGAATAACAATATTACATAATTTCGTATAAGATATTGCACATTATATTAGGGATAAAAAGTCAAAATTTAATATTTCGCAAGGGCGGTTGTGCTTGACCGAATGAATTCAACTGGTCTGGGTCAACTGGTCTGGTCCATTTCAACTGAATCAATTTGCCCATTTCAATTTCCAGGGTTACCAGTTGGCTTTAAATGGTTCGACTGTACCAGTTGCAACTAGTTTTTCCTTCGGCTAATCCCAAACTGCTTCAGGCGCGCCTGGACGTGATTATGAAGGATCCAAAACACGATGTTCAGGAACGGGATAAGAACGTCAATATTTTGGTTCATTTATTGTGTAACATTTGCGTAATCATTGGGTTGAAAGCTGGTTACAAAAATATATTTCCTCTTCGACGTAAATTTCACGTACATGAAGAACATGATTCACCACTCACTATCACTACCGCTTTACGTGTTTCTGTGACGCGATTCTAAACCTTCTAAAGAATGTGATCATGTCGTTTATGAAGATGTAATAGGGACTTTTAGAATAGGGACTTTTAGAATGACTGGACGAGAACACGACGAACGCCGACTGATCATGCGTGTCAACGTACTTAACTGCCCATCACTATGAATATGACTGACAAAGAAAGCGGACAAAATATACAGTTCCCCCAGGTAGACAAAGGAACATCCCTTCATTGCTGTTATGTAAAAATGTGTAGAACAGGTGTCACATGCATATTCACCTTTTTACATAATAGCAGTGAAGGGATATTCCTTTGTCTACCTGAGGAACTGTATATTTTGTCCGCTTTCTTTGTCTGTCATGTTCATAGTGCATGTTGACTACAATTAGAAATCGTTTAGATTGCACTCGACGATATACATGCATGCAGGAAGTAACACTATGAACATCACGGACAAAGAAAGAGGACAAAATAATACAGTTCCTCATTCTATCCTCAACAAAAGAACATCCCTTCATTGCTATTATGTAAAAATGTGTAGAACAGGTGAATATGCATGTGACACCTGTTCTATATATTTTTACATAATAGCAGGGAAGGGATGTTTCTTTGTCTACCTGAGGAACTGTATATTTTATGCGCACGCGGCATACTAGTACCTTGTATGTATGTATGTATGTACTAGATTTAAGAAAATCAAGGTTCACGCATTCTCGATCGCTGACTGAGACTACGTAACGCATGCGCAGTGCCTTAAAATGATGTCTAACGTTGCAGTCAAAGCTGTATACGTGCAAATCTAAAAGTCCCTAATGTCACAAACTATGGTCTCCAAGGTAGAGGTAATCACGTTATTACAATGGTGATTTTACTGTGACAATTGCGTGATGTAGCGTATGTGTTTTTTGTGTGACCTAGTGCAATACACGTATTAACACAATCACGTAAATGTCAAGTGTTTGAGGAACGCGTACTTAACTTCAAATCATTCTCTTAATATTGACGTGAATTTCACGCAGATATTTTGACTTCAGCGTGTTTTAAATGACATAGTGCAATACATATATTAACACATTCACGTAAATGTCAAGTGTTTGACGAACGTAAAGTCGATACCTTGATATTGACGTGATTTTCACGTGAATTTGTTTATTGGAAAAAGGATCTTATAACTTTTCTTCTAAATTCTGTCAAAACATGTTCTCCGACTTTATTATTCCACAAGTTTCCCTCTTCGAATGACAACAGAATCCTCTTCTCAACCAAACACACCGACTTGATCTGAAAGCATTTACCTTATCATATTTGAAAATTCCAACAATTCAAAAAGGATTTGAACACATTTCAATAAGAAAGGGAAAATGAACCTTCCCTTAATAGACAAAACAATATTAACCTACAACTTTTTAGGTAAATGCCAGTTGGTTTAGCGGTCATTACCATGTTACGCGTTAGCCTAGAATTAGATAGTTTAGAGGGAGAATATTCACTTACTAATGAGTAGACACCACAGGCCGTGGATCCACTCCTGACGTTAGAGAAGCAGCAACAACTTTGCATAATCGCCATGGTGATTTATTTCTTGTCTCACCACTTCCTTCACCTCAGATGATCTTCACTTAAGATGGTTTTTGACAAAATATGATAAACAGTTGAGCGTAGTCTTCCGAAAATTGGTAGCAGACTATGGGCGGTTATGTGTGGTGATTACTCGACCAAGGTAGTGTAACTTGGACAGGGTTTAACGGCTATTCTATATATCTCAGATACTTATTATACGTTTGCAGTTGCCGGATGCTGATTGGTTGATATTTTAATCGAGTACGCAATCCTGTTTTTGTTTTTTTTATTAATGAAAGTAGCGCATTTATTATTTCCCCGGCTTTTACCTCGGAGTATACCTCTTTTACGGAATGAGCGTGGTGGCGCGAGACTCCCTCCAAATGCGGGAGGGTAGACAGTCCAGTTATAACTATGCTTCAGATTCCGGGCAGGATTGCCTACTTGATAAAAATAGCAACCAATCAGGATCCAGCAACTGAAAACGTATGAAAAAAAATGAGAGTGATGAAATAGACGTGAAATCCCTGACTCGGCCAAGTTATCACCATGCATAACCGTCAATAGTTCACTTTCAAGGTTTGATGGACAACGCTCAACTGTTTATCATCTTTTCTCAAAATCATCTTAAAGTGAAAATAGTGGCGAGACAGGAAATAAATCACCATGGCGATTATGCAAAGATGTTGTTGTTTCTCTAACGTCAGGAGCGGTTCCACGGCCTGTGGTATCTACTCATTAGTAAGTGAATCTTCCCCTCTAAAATATATCATTCTAATGATTATTATTATATTTTCAATTCACTTCTGAAGAAAAAAAATCATCATGATTCAGAATGTTTTGAGATGACAGTAGATCGACAACACTCAGGAGAAATACCGAAAGAGCAAACGAACGATCTTCCAACGTTACAACGTCCTTATGAACCTGTGGAAAACGTTGTGCATTTTCTGGAAATGAGAGTATCCTCATTATTTATGATTGTATGACCATGATGACAGTGAGGAGAAACTTAATCGCAATGAGCCAATACATATTAAATGTTTCCTTCTCTTTTTAGACAAACCGAATGATCACTGACGTGACACCTCTGGGGAGTTTAAATTTGTGAACAATCACTCTTTTCCTTCTAAAAAGCACTCTAAAATAAATCGATATTCACTTCTATGCAAGTGACCTCTAACTTGACTCCCAGGGTAGTGAAAACAATAGTCTAAATTCACTTTTTTTTTCTTTTGAAAGAGTATATCAGAGTTAATAATGCTCGTCACATGACCACGCTTTCGTGTCCTCTATATTTCTTCCATTTACAAACGTCATTTCTTCTTTGCTATACCATCTCCCGAACTTTTCCCTTGTTTTCTTCCATTCTCTGATTATTTCTGTCTCTTGTTCATCGTCTTTAAATTAAGATCAATCATAAGTGTATATTACACAACTATTTGAGTGTTTGAGTTTGAGATTTGTAAATTCTCTATCAATATCAATTTATATTAGTGAATAACAACTTTTCAATGAACAATAAATGTTTTGATTTTAATTAACCTTCAAATGCAAAGAAGCGCATTGAATAGATTTATTATAATAATTTCTAAATTCTGCCAGTAAAAAGAATATTAACTAATGGACAATAGATACGTCAATTTCAATATTCCTTCATATTAAACAAACACATTGTAATTCTGTTGTGAGTGTTTCAACACTTGACACTTGACTTCTCAGCTTCCTAGTAGTAGCTTCCTGGTGGTAGCTTCCTGGTGGCAGTTTTATGTAGCCCCCACAGTGGCATACGCAGGATTTAAAGGGGGGGGGGGGTGGGGGGGGGGGTTAAAATTTTGAAATCGTGCCAAAATCATGCATGAAGTCTTTCGTCTACGGCTGATTGTTAACGAAACGGAGTTAAGTGTTTTGTTAAAGGTAAAGACCAGTATTGGAAACGCCCCAATTTCAAAAAATGAAATGGAAGCTCTTATTACCAATCATGTGAAAGAATATGTTTTGAATATTACATGATGATACAAATTTTGACGGGAAACCGCCTACTATATTTGGTAAATTAGTGTATCTCTTGCCTGTTGAGAGATATGAAATGCACGTGTCGCGCACATGTGTGTAGTCCCATATACATCTTTCTGTGTACAGTGCTTCTAACTTTATGAAGACTTGGCAAAATTTCTTATCATTTTTATGATTCCAGAACCTTGCAGTACATCTATGCTAGATGATCAACCTTTTCTGATCGATTTCACAACGTAACGTTTCTTTGACAATGCAATCGCATGACCATAACTGGTCTTTAGCTTTAATTCCGTTTGTTACTACGGCAGAAAACAAATTCGTTTAATAAAATTAGGGAAATACAAGCACTACTTTAAACCAACAGAACTTTGTCATTCCTTGCTCATTTTTCCTGACTGAGGTGTCATATGAAAGGGCAGAAACTCAACTTTCTAGAAATGTAATTTTTTCTTCGAAATTCAGATATCGCCCGCCAAATAATTTGTTGGTTTCCTTCCTTCAAATTGCTTTAAATCACTCATGCGTGAAATATGCATCATATGAGTTGCATCAAATGAAAGAGGAGGATCTAAGCTTTCCAAATATATGTCATTTATTGATTATAAATGTGACTAAGTTATGATAAAACATCGATAATTCTCGGTTTCGTTTTTTCTGGGACGCACTGTATAACTCCACCTGTAACTGAAGTCCTTAGAACTATAAGTTTCTTGCAGAAATATAACATCACCCTGTTCCCTGCTTCAAGAATAATTTCTCCCTCGTTTAGCGCTTTCTCTAAGCCTTTCTACATTCAAAGAATAACATTTACAATTAGGATACATCTTCATTATAGCCATCCTATGATTAGCCTATAAGTATTGGATACTTTCCTCTTAACGTTAAAGTTTCTTGTAAAGCGTACATTATAAGGAGAGCGAGACGTATCTACATCTACATCAGCCTTTTCTTTTTCAGACATCCATTATGACGTGTGGCTAAAATAATTCAAAATATGAAACCCATTAAATTTCCTGTTGTACCTTAGTTGCGTTGCCATTCCCCATCCACCATTGCAGAATTCCCCATAAAGAAAGAACAAAGTGACAAACCCTACATTCAAACCCCCCATTTACTCAAGAGAGTAAAAATGCCAATGTCCCAATTGCGTTAATCGACCACGATTTCTATAGGATGTACCACGTGTAGAATAGATATGATACGATATTGAAAGTGACAATCTTTGCGATCATGTGATTTAATTGACTGTCAATACTTTGCCAAGGAATTGTAAAGACTTTAGAAGAGACAGATCCGAAATTGATCACTCGCCATTCAATTCAAACTACATATTAACAGAGTTGCAAAGTTTATATTGAAGGCAGGTTATACTACTGCCGCTACTTCTTGTTTACGGTTACTGCCAACTGCTGCTCACAATGTCCCAATGTGTCGACAGCCATGTCCCACAATGCATCACCAACTGGTTCGCACGAATTCAAACTTGTATCTAAAAATAAAATAAAATAATTATAGGCCTACTTAATACTATACTACAACCAGGCGCGGATCCAGGATTTCTTAGGGGGGGGGGCCAAATTTGAAATTATAAGAGCCAAATATTGGTAGGTAATGGTGACCAACAATGACGTAATGCGGGGGGGGCGGTGCAGGGAGGGGCGAGTTATTAGAGAAACAAGACGATTCGTTGTACCGTTCTCAAAAATAATTCTCGTCTGAATTAAGTTTTTCCCCTCCCGCGCAAAGCGCGGAAAATTTTAAGCTTTATTAAATTATTACGATTCTTTGGAGAGTTCTCGACTCTTAATCCTCGTCTGAATTCAGGTTCCCCCCTTCCGCGCTTCGCGCGGAAGCTTTTTAAGTTTCCTTTAATCATTAGAGAAAGAAGACGATTCGTTGTACCGTTTTCGACACTAATCCTCGTCTGAAATCAGTTTCCCTCTACGATTCATTAAATCATTAGAGAAAGAAGACGATTCGTTATACCGTTCTCGAAAATAATCATTGTCGGAATTTAGTTCCCCCTACATCCCGCGCGAAGTGCGAAAGGTAACATTAAATCATTAAAGATTCGTATTACCGTTCTCGCCTCTGAACCCTCGTCTGAATTCAGGTTCCCCCCTCCCGCTCTTCGCGCTGAATCTTTGACGTTTCACAAGAAAATGTTACGTTTCATTAAATCATTCGAAAGAAGACGATTCGTTGTACAGTTCTCGACTCTTAATCCTCGTCCGAATTCAGGTCCCCCCCCCCCTTCCCGCGCAAAGAGCGGAAGCTTTTTAGTTTCATAAGATTATGAGAGAAAGAATACGATTGGCTGTACAGTTCTCGACTCTTAATCCTCGTCTGAATTCAGTTCCGCCCTCCCTCCCGCGCTAAGCGCGGAAGCTTTTACGTTTCAATAAATCATTCGAAAGAAGACGATTAGTTGTACAGTTCTCGACTCTTAATCCTCGTCCGAATTCAGGTCCCCCCCCCCCTTCCCGCGCGAAGCGCGGAAGTTTTTAATTTTCATTAAATCATTAGAGAAAGAAGACGATTTGTTGTACCGTTCTCGAAAATAATCCTCGCCGGAATTTAGTTTCCCCTCCATCCCGCGCGAAACAAGACGATTCGTTGTACCGTTCTCAAAAATAATTCTCGTCTGAATTAAGTTTTTCCCCTCCCGCGCAAAGCGCGGAAAATTTTAAGCTTTATTAAATTATTACGATTCTTTGGAGAGTTCTCGACTCTTAATCCTCGTCTGAATTCAGGTTCCCCCCTTCCGCGCTTCGCGCGGAAGCTTTTTAAGTTTCCTTTAATCATTAGAGAAAGAAGACGATTCGTTGTACCGTTTTCGACACTAATCCTCGTCTGAAATCAGTTTCCCTCTACGATTCATTAAATCATTAGAGAAAGAAGACGATTCGTTATACCGTTCTCGAAAATAATCATTGTCGGAATTTAGTTCCCCCTACATCCCGCGCGAAGTGCGAAAGGTAACATTAAATCATTAAAGATTCGTATTACCGTTCTCGCCTCTGAACCCTCGTCTGAATTCAGGTTCCCCCCTCCCGCTCTTCGCGCTGAATCTTTGACGTTTCACAAGAAAATGTTACGTTTCATTAAATCATTCGAAAGAAGACGATTCGTTGTACAGTTCTCGACTCTTAATCCTCGTCCGAATTCAGGTCCCCCCCCCCCCCTTCCCGCGCAAAGAGCGGAAGCTTTTTAGTTTCATAAGATTATGAGAGAAAGAATACGATTGGCTGTACAGTTCTCGACTCTTAATCCTCGTCTGAATTCAGTTCCGCCCTCCCTCCCGCGCTAAGCGCGGAAGCTTTTACGTTTCAATAAATCATTCGAAAGAAGACGATTAGTTGTACAGTTCTCGACTCTTAATCCTCGTCCGAATTCAGGTCCCCCCCCCCTTCCCGCGCGAAGCGCGGAAGTTTTTAATTTTCATTAAATCATTAGAGAAAGAAGACGATTTGTTGTACCGTTCTCGAAAATAATCCTCGCCGGAATTTAGTTTCCCCTCCATCCCGCGCGAAGCGCGGAAGCTCTAACGTTTTGTTAAATCATTAAAGATTCGTATTACCGTTCTCGCCTCTGAATCCTCGTCTGAATTCAGTTTCCACACTCCCGCGCTTCGCGCGGAAGCTTTGACGTTTCACAAGATTATGAGAGAAAGAAGACGATTCGTTATACCGTTCTCGAAAATAATCATTGTCGGAATTTAGTTCCCCCTACATCCCGCGCGAAGTGCGAAAGGTAACATTAAATCATTAAAGATTCGTATTACCGTTCTCGCCTCTGAACCCTCGTCTGAATTCAGGTTCCCCCCTCCCGCTCTTCGCGCTGAATCTTTGACGTTTCACAAGAAAATGTTACGTTTCATTAAATCATTCGAAAGAAGACGATTCGTTGTACAGTTCTCGACTCTTAATCCTCGTCCGAATCAGGTCCCCCCCCCCTTCCCGCGCAAAGAGCGGAAGCTTTTTAGTTTCATAAGATTATGAGAGAAAGAATACGATTGGCTGTACAGTTCTCGACTCTTAATCCTCGTCTGAATTCAGTTCCGCCCTCCCTCCCGCGCTAAGCGCGGAAGCTTTTACGTTTCAATAAATCATTCGAAAGAAGACGATTAGTTGTACAGTTCTCGACTCTTAATCCTCGTCCGAATTCAGGTCCCCCCCCCCCTTCCCGCGCGAAGCGCGGAAGTTTTTAATTTTCATTAAATCATTAGAGAAAGAAGACGATTTGTTGTACCGTTCTCGAAAATAATCCTCGCCGGAATTTAGTTTCCCCTCCATCCCGCGCGAAGCGCGGAAGCTCTAACGTTTTGTTAAATCATTAAAGATTCGTATTACCGTTCTCGCCTCTGAATCCTCGTCTGAATTCAGTTTCCACACTCCCGCGCTTCGCGCGGAAGCTTTGACGTTTCACAAGATTATGAGAGAAAGAAGACGATTCGCTGTACCGTTCTCGATTCTTAATCCTTGTCTGAATTCAGTTTCCCCCCCCTCCCCTCCTGAGCGAAGCTTTGACGTTTCATTAACTTATTAGAGAAAGAAGACGATGCGTTGTACCGTTCTTTATACCCCTATTCCTTTTTTCAAAGGTGTTCTTTGTCTGCTCCTTTTTCTTCCTACGTCCTCTTCTGATTTGGGGGACCGCCCCCCCCCCCCCCCCCCCCCGGCTACGCGCCTGCGGTCAGATAAACACATTTTGATACCTTGTCCGACCCCGCAAGCTCAGGGGTTTAAGGCAATAAATTGCGGTCAGATAAGCATTCAGGGGCCCGCCTTAGGGCCCCTGGTGGGGTCGAGGCGGCTGAGCCGGCCCCGGAAGCTCAGGGGCTTTAGGCGTTTAATTAAGGTCAGATGAGCATTTTTTTTGGTATACCTTATTATTTTATGACACTGGCAGGTCACTATTTGGCGTGGGTTCCAGGGGGCGGAGCACCAAAAAATCAGGGGTTTTAGGCATTAAATTACCGTCAGATGAGCATCTAAGGGCCCGCCGTAGGGTCCTAGGTGGGATCCAGGGGCAGAGCCCCCGGGAGCTTAGGGGTTTTAGGTATTTAATCACGGTCAGATGAGCATATTTAGATGCCTCATTAATTTTTAACACTGGCAGTTAACTATTCTTTCTTTCTTGCTCTCATTCTATTTTATTTCTCTTTAATATACTTTTTCAAAAAAGTGGGGGGGGGCGGGGGGAGGGGAGGGAGTTCGAGGCTCCCAATCCCCGCCCCACCTCGGGCCTGACATGTAGGAATCTCAAGAATCATATTTCGTGCCTGGCTGTAAATTTAGTAATTTGTCATTCTCCAACAAACACATACAAACGTAATTATGTCATTTCTTTCCCTTTCCTTCCTTCTCTCTTATTTTTTTGATTGGGGGGGGGGGGGGGGGGGGGGGGAGGTCAACAGCCTGGGAGGCAAGGCCCTTTCGGCCCCCCGATCTCCTTCTTCCCCCTTTCTTCCTCTTCTTTCTTTCCCTTCTCTCCTCTTTCCCTTTCCCTTCTTTTCCTTTCTTCTCTCTTTTTTTTTTTTTTTTTTTTTTGCGGGGGGGGGGGGCAAGGCCCGCTCGGCCCCCCCCCTGGATCCGCGCCTGACTACAACTGCATAACCGCAGACATTTAGCCTGTATGATGGTGATAATTTCTCCCTAATTGAAATGTGCAGATGCCATCAATGTTCATTATATATTATTATTATGTATTATCATTATATACCTTCATTTTATCAAACAGGACACCACAAACATGCATATTCATGACCTCGTTCTAGATGAGCTCCATCGTTCTATGTACGCCTTCATCGAAAGATGGCGCAATTAAAAATACATTACAGCAGTGGTAGTGATGTTGGTAAAATACCCAGCCTTTAAAAATGAATCTCAAGTTTAGCATAATATTTGAAATACCGCAAAAGTTCCACCGCGCCACGCTGAGACCACCCCTGAATATTTATCTCACATTGCATCACATAACTGCAACTTAGTAACTGCAATGATCTACGGAGGAATATATACACACGCTCGTATGAAGACAGGCCAATAAGTCCCTTAATTTGCCCCGTTTGAAATATAGATGTAAACAAAAAACTACAGGGTCTGTGTAATATAGGCCTCTATTTTGTGTTAACCATTTTATTGCTATATCCACTTCCTCGTGGATTTTCGAACTACATTCTTCTTGTTTTATTTTGTTTAATCACAGATATCCAGCTTCATCTATATAGCGATGACGTCCTTCAACTTGGCTGGGTATGTCAGCGCTGTCAACAGTAAAGATATTACAGGTAATACACGCAGTTCGCTGTTTCACTTGTAGTAGTTACGGAAAGGAACGTGGCATTTATTATAAAGGAAAAGGGGCTCTTGCCAAAGTTAAAGGGGCACCTATCAGATTTTGATAAGGGCACTTATAAAAAGTAAAAAGGGGCACTTATTACAAAGAAAAAGGGGCACTTTTTATCTGATTAAAGTAAACAAAAAATGTTTGTTTAAGGTAGGCCTTCTTGAAACAGTATGTTAGGCACTGGGGGATCCACAAACTACAAGCACGGCTTTTTAGTGGATCCCCCCTCCCCATTTCCTCAGAAATTAAGAATTTCTTGTAATAATTGTATTATGTGCAAAGTTTATTTGTATAGTTTCCTATAAATGAATTATGTATAACAAAATGTAATATCTTTTTTTACCTTTCTGTTGGAAATGAAATAAATATGAATATGAATATGTATATACGGTAGAGAGAACGAGAGAAAGTGAAAAGAAACTAAGATATCCCACCAAATTCGATTTCTTATGAGATCTGTCTTGATTGGGCATATCACCCAGCAAAATTATAAAATACTGTGTAGTTTTCAGTCGAATTCAGTAATTTAGTTGGTTTAAATTGTTCACACGAATGAAGGTAGATTGACCATGGAAGTCTTTGTACAAAAGTGGTCACGAAACCGACAGCCTACGAAATTGACATTTCGGTCTCGTGGACCTTTTGACAACTCTTCTAAGGGTGTACTAGATCGTCGATATTGCTCCCTAAGCTGGTAGACTCCAAGGATGTCGGTCTATAGGGATGTCCCCTGTTATGGATAATTTGTACCATAGATACATCTTATTCACTTTCCTTAACATTTAACCCTTTCGAGACAAGCATTCCATGTTCACGGTTCCATAGTAAGTTTTGATAAAAAGCCATATAAAATACACAAGGTGCATTAAAAGCAATACAATAATATCTTCACGCACTGTGCCCCGTTTTGTTGCATGATTTCTTTGTGTTTGACACTGGGAATTCAAAAGAAGGAAACATAGGTCTTAAAAATCCTAAAATTGACAAACACCTTTAAAGGTTCAAAATGACTGTTAATTTTTTTTTGACATAGCTAATATATACACATGTACATACGTATTGTTTTTAAGGAAACAAATTACATTTATTAGAACAGTGTAGCAATAATTTGTTTAAGGCCAATTTGCAAAAAATGATCAAGCTAGCCCTTGACATATTACTGTCTCGAAAGGGGTAAAGATAGACCTTCCTCATGCTAACGATTATTGAGCAAACAATGAAGTTTGTACTTCGGACATATTTAAGACTTCATTTTTTCTGATGGAACCAAACAAATCTCTGTTTGTTAGATTGAAACTAGGCTGGTTGAGGGTTAACTGTATTCGATTGGCATGGAGAATGAACGAACAATTAGCGTGACTTTTCCACTTCTCTTGGTATCTGTTTTACCTTCTTGTATCTCTGACATACTTTTGAACCCCAAATGATTTATAATCCCAAGCTGGGTTAAATATTAAACCGATATTTGACAAGAGCATCATAAAGTTACTCTCCACTTGCCTACTGCAACATATCGGGTGCCATAAAACATCTCTATTAAAGGATACAAATAAAACTAAACCTGAGAGAGAAACTCCGGGTGACTACTTCAAACGGATTCAGAGGAAATTGGGTATTCTAAATATTCTTCCACATTAAGTTCTCTATTTTGCACGAACAAAACATTATTTACATCTTCTTCTCTGGCGAGCTACATGGCAGAGTGTTTTCTCTGTGCATGTGGACCAAAGAACCTTTACTATATAGTTCATAAAAGAAAAGTTTTAATGAGTAAAATGAAAACAGTTTCTCCTGCAAACAAGAGCAATATTGCATGTCTGCCTGGATGTAAATTATTAACAAGCCTTCGTTATTTCTGTTCTACTAGATCCTTCTGCTCTCTCGGTAACAGCAGAAATTAATGTATTCAACTTTACTATCAAGCTTCACACAACAATGATGATACAAAGAAAGATTACAATATTGTGAGAAATGTACATCTGTCGTTTTATGCTTTTTTAATAACATGAAAAGCCCGAGAATATAACACATGTTTTATCTTCTTCCCTATTACATTCTCCTTAATTAGGGTTGGATTGTAAAAAATTGTTTAAGGGGCTCAATGGTTTTCTTTTGAGTGACAAGTTTGCTTTCTCTTGTTAATTTGTTTTGTTTCGTTCAAAATAAGTGTCAATGTTGTCATCTTTTTCTTAGAGTCTGGATTTGGAATAGCATTTACTAGTTCCATTTCTTTGTAGTATTTCATGCCAATTTACATAATTTAAACGATTGAAACTAAATTTTTGTATTTTTTACAATTTTGTTTATGGGCGTTCCCAACTCAAGCTATGCTTTCCGGGTTTTCGCCTCCTTCCGTATCTGAATTATTTACTGTATACTCTATGTTGAAATAATTGTTACATATATCATGTTTATATACATTGTGTTTCATATTGTACTGTTGAGAAGGAAATAAATGTTAATAAATACAAAAAAATATCGTATTTCTTCTTATTTATTTTCTTACGAGGGAAATTTATATTTCATGTTTGGATGAATACAAGGGATTTTCAGATGAAACATGAACCATATAAAGGAAATGAGATAACTTGTAGTAACTAATTCATACGATTTTGTAATTCGTTAAAGAACCGGGTGCTGGTGGGAGGTATGCAGGATGCAGTATTGGTATTGCCGTCGCCGCTTTTCTTCTCATCGCATCCATTGTTCTCTTAGATGGCGTGTCCCAGGTAAGTCCGAGAGACAAGTTACAGGGACAATGAGATAGGTAAAGAGAGAGAGAGGGAGAGTTAAAGAGAAAGATAGAGGGTAACGGGGGAGGAGGGGATGGAGAGTGTTAGAGCATGGACCTAACATCCATGGTTAGATTGACGGACATTGTGAATGAGACAGAGACAGAGAGAGAAAGAGAAAGAGAGATTATTAGACAAGTAAGAAGGAACTATCATGACAGAAGTGTCCTTTGGCGAGCACCAATCTACATTTGCCACTCTCCACCCAGGTGAAGGTAATCGGCTAAAACTGGGGCTTCATGCACTGGGCCCTCGGGTATAACAGTACGAATACTGGATAAATACGACCATGAAATATAATGTGGCCATAAAAATAAAGATTATCAATAGTGTGTTAATATATACATAAAAATGACACAATCAAATGTATAGGTTTTTGGGGAAAAGCATTATCCAGATTATTACATGACTTCAGTGAAGAGAATGTTCGTCTTTTGATATTCAGATTTTAATTCACCGTCCCATTCGGGAACAAGTCAAATATGGGATCGAAATGACAATGCGTATTTCGTCAAAATCTTTTGCATAATACAACGTTTCTCAACCGGTTTTCTGTGGCACCCTGGGGTGCTGCAAGAATTTTCTAGGGATGCCGCGAGAGATATTTAGATAAATCAAAGAATTATTTTGGAATAACTTTGATTTCGTGACATACGAATTCCAGAAACTCCAGGAGTATTATCACGAGATGCCCACACTTCCTTATATTCGCGTATCGAGGTCATAATCGAATATATAATTTGTGTTAAATGCATGTATATTCGGTATCGAGGTACCCGCATACAGTACTTTTCTAGAGTGTTGATTACAATTTTTTTTTCTAACCATTTGAAAATGGTAAAACTCTTTTTTCTTGCTCGCTACGCGCGCTCGCAAAATTTAGGAACAAATATGTCCCTACAATAATGGAATTTGACGAGAGTCAGAATGGTGCAAAAATGAATATTCTGTGATGAATTTGGGATTGGGGTGACGCGAAACTCTTTATTTCGTAAAAGGGTAACGTGACTAACAGAAAAGTTGAAAAACGCTGGACTAATACATCATTCATAGATCTCATACCTTTAATTGTAATTTACAATCTCGGGTTGTTTTTCGTTAACAGTATCCACTTAACTGCATTTGTAATAATTTATCAAATCTGAAAAAGATTTAGGCCTAGTTGATTTTATTAATTCCTCAGACGATAGTTCAATATTTTTGGTTGATGGATGTCTATTTCTATCTTTTTTTTTTGCAGAACAACGGGGCGAAGTTGATTCCTTACATGGTGGCGATCACGGTTGTTATGGTCTTACAAACCATTTCATGGGCTATCATCTTATTGATCGTAAGTGATCTAATCCGATGGCGTATCCAATGGGAAGGGGGTGTACCTAAATGCGTCAACAAGTTGGGGTTTCAACTGTTTCGGAATCTGATTATTAAACTGAAAAGCACTGATTACTGTTTCAGTGTGTTTGTAGTTTATTGACTGCTCACAGACACAGGAAATGTTTCATCTCTTTTTTTTTTATTAGATTACCCTTCGCCCCCCCCCCCCCCCCAGGATATATTTGTGTCCGATGTATTTTCTTTGAATTATACAGCTTTATTCTTTTCCTTGAGTTCTACTCTACAATGCTTTAAAATGCCTATTTTTTAAACCCAACTTTGGAAAGTCCATACCGTATAAGGGGGGGGGGGCAGCCCCTCTCCACACCCACCCTCTCAAATTGGGTCACATTGATAAGAATCTGATGACTCTATTAGCTGCAGCCCAGTCTAGGATTTAGACATTATTAAAAGTCGGGCAGAGGGCTAGTTTTGTTTCCACTTCTATTAGCCAATGTAAATACTTTTCATATAATAAATTGACACCTAAATATTGATACTTTTGAGGAAATTGGGGCCATCATAAAGGACAATTAGAAGCTAATTAAGTTTATTATCATGGATATTAACTCGTTCCTTGTTTTTTTTCTTCAAAATAGCATCTCATGAGGAGAATAGTAGAATTGAAGAAGAAAAACAATCTATAGAAACAATAACGAATAATCAAATAAAAACAGCGTTTTCCATAAAAATGCATTTTGATGCGAAAACTTCAAATAATTATGAAAAAGATAACTCAAAGTTTACTACAAAAAAGTTCTATCACAGAGCATGTTGTAAGCTTTAAATATTTAATAAATAATATATAAAATACAAGTTAATTCCATTATTTAAAAGATAGTTTCCGTTGAATATGATAACCTTTATTTTAATTATGTAGGCCTTTATCAAAGAGATTAAACATATTTTAGAAGTTTATTGTGATTCTTACTGTAAGACATTAAAAGACACCACAAATTTATGGTCTCCTATCACTACAATCGTTAACCTATTTAATTTTCTAAAAGCTGTCGCTGAAAATTAAATTCAAAATCTTTGGTATAAAAAAATAATATGACTGTATTTTGTATATGCATTTATTTTAACGAAGGCGGCCGCATCTGTTGGAGTTATCGTGACCTTTGTCGTCTGGCTCCTATATACTGCCCTCAACGTAAGTATTTTAACAGTTCGCTTGCTTTCTGTGCCTCTCTGCACAGCTGCGCCTTTGTCACACGTGCAATTATGCACAAAACAATAGGCGGAAGGATTGCTTTGTGCAGCTCAATGAGTTTGCAAAGTTACCAACATCCAGTCTTGATTTACTCCAAGTCAACCATTATATAGATTAACCGGTATGGATTAATCTTACCCTGGAAACAATCAATCTTGAATTCTTTGGGAAAAATATATCCCATGATAATTACTATGTGGTACAGGTAGATAATGTGTGTGGCATATGAAGGGTTAATGTTGAAGATAATACTGAAGTCTGTGCTGGTTATCTTAAATTTCTTCTTCAAAGAAACTATCAATCGGTTATAATATATTATATACCTCACGTTTAAATCTAGCCATCTGATTGGTCGAAATTGGAGTCGTGATATAAGCCATGCCCCGCCTAGCTACCAGTCAATAGTCTTCAGAAAAACGCCCTAGGGATCCTTTCAAAAGACTATTAACTTGTAGGCGGGTATAAGTACTGCGACCCCCATTTGTTTACGTGTTAAAATTGTCTTTGTGCGAGCGCGGACACCATACAGTGCTTTTTGTCTGCGATTCCCAAATGATTGAAACTTTTAGTCATTTTTCCAGGGAAGATTAACAGACAGTGTCTCAGACTTTCTGTGATTTTTTAACCAATCTCTACTTAATAAAAGGGCTAAGGTAAGAATTCTTGGTCGATTTTTGTTTTAATTTCGGCATATAAAAGTCATATAAAAAACAACTCTATGCTTTACCCTCATCTAGATGCTGAACAGGCGTTGATGAGTATTACCATAGAAATAGAAGTAGAAGTAGACTGCTTTAATACTCGAGGACTGGCTGTTTTTATACGCACAAGGGAAAGTTGAATCCGCTGCCATCACTCCTCTCGTAGCAGTCGATATCTCTATATTATCAATGTGATGTCAATGGGATTGTGTGTGTAATTTGCCGGTCAATAATAATACACTGTTAACCAATGAACAAATATTATTGCCCGATCTGAAATGTCAATGGCAAAATGCGTGTTAAACTTCTCGGGCAATAAAGTAGAGCCAACATCCGGGTATTTTGTAATTTTCTTTGCGCATCTATTACGCGTATGAGAACCTGCGCACTTTCCGCGCACTTTATTGTGACGTAATAATCACACCCAAGGCACACTGTTTGCAGTGTATTTAAAAAAAAATCGTCAAGCACCGGAGCATGGATGCACAGTGGTGGTTTGACGATGTTTTTTCATCTTTTCATGCTAGGAAACCCTATGCAGTGTAAGCTACTGTATTTTACATAATTTAAGAGTATAAGATATTAAAAGTTTCTTGTTTACTCTAGATGTTCGATGTGGTTAATAATAGTAATATTGACTGCCTAAGTCAGGGCAATACGACTTGTCATATATCGCCCTAGGCTCACCTTCGGTCCGGGCAATATATGTCGTATTGCCCTGAAGGCAGTCAATATTACTTAAATATTGATTACAAGAAATAAGGACAGTTTTATGAGGTTCTTGAATCACAAGGAAGGAATCACATTAAAGATATTGACCAGTTCTGGTCATGCGATTGCATTGTGAAAGAAACGTTGTGGAATCGATCAGAAAAGGTTGACCATCTAGCATATAAGTATTGGTGTGTACTGCAAGGTTCTGGAATCATCAAAATGATAAGAAATGCTCGATCAAAAAATGATCGCTGGACCATTGCCAGCACAAACGTAGATAGTTCGACGTCGTACCAAACTAGAATGTTCCACTATGTTGCAGGGCCATTGGGTATGATGTGTGAACCGAGTGTGCGGAAATGGTGTGTTGGGGAGGGGAAGTGAGAGTGATCGTGTTTGTGGTAATTGTATGTGTGTCAACAAGTGAAATTGCTTTGCTAAATATAAAATACAAGAACCTTTTCCATATCTTTAAACTATCATTGATATCTGATAATTAAACATTTAGTAAAATAAACTACATAATACAATGAAAAACTTGACTGAAAATAGGGGAGTTTGATGTGGTGCACAATTGCACCCCTCTGTAAATAATCGAATAGTCCATGGCGTGTCATGAATATTCATGTTTGGCTTAACTCGGCAAAATGTTTGCCTACACCAAATGGGAAAATGACGGTGGGGGTTGGCTTAAATGGACATAATGAACCAATCAGAACTGATCTATGATAATTCATGCATGTTATCCTTCGTGTGCTTGACCTATAACCTTACAATCGCGTGGCAAATTGCGTCCAAAGTTCGACTTGTTGCACATGTGTTATATAGGCAATGGAGAGCTGGCGACCTATTTTGATCAAATAACGGTGGGGGAACTTTCGAAAGTCAATGTGACATTAGGGTTGCAATGAAAGAGCTAGTGTCAACGTACGTCGGGTGGATGTGCTTTTCGGTTAAACAAAAAAATATTTTAAAGCTATTTTGGGGGTCAAAATCCATAGGCTAACATGTTAGGCTGCTGGACTCTAACGATAGGGGGCGTTGTCCAATGAGACTATTCGGAGCCATATGGTAAATTACAAGCACTTTACACAAAAGATGTATATGGGACTACCCTATATCTTTCTAGTCCGGATTGATATGATAATTTACCAAATATATCAATTAATAGGCGGTTTCCCGGCAACATTTGTATCATCACGTATTAGTAAAAACATATTCTTTCACATGATTGGTAATAAGAGCTTCACTTTCATTTTTTGAGGGGGGGGGGGTTTCCGAAACTGGTTTATACCTTTTACACGGGTACTATAAATAGTCAGAATATGGTCCAAAGTTGTAAACTATTTATGGCCATATTTCAAAATTAGGGAGCATTTCAAGAGCAGATATTTTACGGTGACATTGCTAGTATGATATTCTTTCACATGGAATCAATAGGAACGAGGAAGATTCTCAAATACTATGTCCACTTTTAAATACAATATTTGTCATTTTAAACACTAACCATTAATCATTTAGCTGAATACCTCTTATAGCATTATTCAATATTTGGACAGAACAAAGCCAACAAACATCAGAAATGAAAAAATATACTTTTAGTAGTGGTATCACTTGTTTGAGTGCTGTGTAAGCTAAACATTTTCATTTAGCAAAGTGCACGATTTAATCAATATGGGCTCTAAAGCACTAGTATTTATAAACAAACAATACATGAAAAATGACACTGAAAATAGCGTGTCATTTTTTTTTACCAAGTAGAGGGACATCCGTGTCCGTTTAACAGTACATAAATAAACCAAATGTATTATTATTATTATTATTACTATTATTATTATTATGTATCGGTGTATCGGTGTATAGGTATTGAACAAAGTTGCATTAATTGGGTCGTTTTTTCCAGACGATTTTCATGCTGCTTTAAAAATGAACGATTCTGATATTATATCTTTCTTTTTCAGATCACGTGTCTTATCTGCGTCATCTCGCAATACCAAGAACTAAGCGAAGGTCGAGGAAGGGCCAGTGGTGTGGCATAACCATAGAAACATGAAACTTTCGACGACAAAATCATCCTTCCGTCTAGACATCGTTTAACGAAACGGTTATGAGTACAAGTTCACAGGCGATCTTGTACTTATGATAGTTTCATGAAGAAAAAACCTGGCCTATTGAGAGGCTGAAATTAAAGGGCCCCTCTAGTCAAAACGGGCTTAAAATTGGAAAAAAAGACACGTAGAATAACTTTTGACGGAGATTCCGAATAAGACAATGATTTGTCTTAGAAATCATCAGTAATTCTGGAATCTAGCTTGAAAAATGACGACTCAGACCGCTCCGAAAAAAAAGCCCAGTTTCGGAGCTGTATTACGCAATAGCATATGACGTCAATGCAGGAGACAACATTGACCTTATAACACAACATAACATAGCACTTGAATGGAGATACCCTACTATAAGTTACATCCCCCAAATCAACTAAATCTTTAACAATTGTTCAAGTAATGGTCATGATTTAAAAGTCGTTATCTTTCTTAACTGTCTCGTGTCAATTATTTAATCTTTTTCGGAGTATATTTCCTAAAAACGAATACATTTAATAGTATACATGCACTTTCTCACAGGTTACACGGCAAACGCTGAACAATACAAGTGCATACCGACGACGGGGTGCGGGCGCGCGTGCGTGCGCGAAGTTAACGACTGCAATCTCAGATCCTCATTAAATTCATGCAAGTAATTCACATAATATGAATTGATGATGATCAATACAGTCGTTAACTTCATGCACGCCCGAGCACCCGCACCCCATCGTCGGTATGCACTTGTATTGTTCAGCGGTTTGCCCTGTAACCTGTGAGAAAGTGCATGTACAGTGTGAGTCAAAAAAAAGTTTACACCTAGAAAAATGCTAATTATTTTTAAAATCATCAATGATCAGTAAATTAGTATACATCTTAGGAAAGAGTTTTTTATCAAAAATCATTTGGTATCATTTTTGTGTGGTATGTGTTCACGCTTGGATGAACAGGAGGCATTGTTTGCGAGAGTACAAAAATCGACTTGCGCCAAAGTTGCTTATGGGATATTTGAATTAAACAATTGGGATTTGGGTATTAATTCAGTCTTTGCAGATCCAAATAAAATACTCCGAAAAAGATTAGATAAGTAGAGGTGTACTCATGTTTTGAAAGGCTAGGTTAGTTGGAATAGAGGGGACCTTTAAAATCATTGTTAAGGCTTTTTTGTTTTGTTTATTAAAGGCTCGGTAAACTGCCGCACATTTCTTTTTAAAGTGTAAATGAATGACAACTGCGCGGAACAAGGTACTTGCGCGTAATCACTGACCTCTGTGTTATAAGATACAGAAAAGTGCTGCTTATAATTTACGTCATCTTAAGAAAAACACGCCACGGTTTTGCCGCGTCATGTCTGATCGAGCCTTTAGTCCAGGCCTTCTCAACTAGTTTATAAGAAGTGCCAAAACGAAAAGAATTTTTAGTTTAAGTGCCAACCTGTATGTTTGATTTGCTGCGAGGGAGCGTAGCGACCCAGCCGACAACAGACGGGGGGTGCAGGGGGCACAGCCCCCTGAAGCTGATGTATTTTAGGGCTTTATAATGGCCCAGATGTGGCATTTTAACACCTGTTTATTCCAAAATATATCAATAATAATTTCATACAATTGCTCGGTACATTAACACTGGAGGTAAATTTATATGTAGTTATTTCGGTGCAATAAAGTGAAAATCAAACAAACAGAAACAAGATGTTTCCAGAGATTGGCAATGTTAAAATTGGTAGCACATCGTATTAAAGCTTATTGTCGTTTAGAGCTCAGGATAGTTTAAGAGTCGTATGGAATAGTACAAAAAAGTTAAATTACCCTTTTTTCCTTTTTGTTAAGCAGACATTTGGGGTTCAACTTCGACTGGGTCTTTATGATTTTGCTGAGTTTTTAATTCTAATATACAATTTTTTCCCCTTTTTGTTTTCCTTTTTTTTTTTGCAACAGTCGCGCGCCACTCCGACTGACCGAGCAAGCGCCACAAGTGGCGCGCGTGCCCCCAGTTGAGAAGGCCTGCTTTACTCGTATCGGGAAAGGGATTTAAAGAAGACTAAACAAAACATGAACCCTCATTTTCGTTATAATCCATTATATAATGTAAATATTTCAGCTGCTCATTGAAATATATTTGTTACTATCTTTTTAATAAGTTTCTTTTAACCGAGAGTATTTTCATTCTTAAGTTTATGTTGACGCTGCAGCACAATGGTGCACAGTATAGATAGCCCTTGGAATAATAGATAATGAGGCTTGTATCACGTACAAATGAGGCTTACGTACAACACACATTTTAAAATCCATGATCAGCGCCCATATATTCATTAAACTTTCCTAGACCTCGTTCTCGACTTAATATGTTGATGTACTACGTAATTAGTTGACAGTTATCATTGTAGTTCCGTTCGACGTTTTGCAAATATATCTGACTAATGGGGGAGGGAATGGGAGGGGATGGGAGAATAGACAAACACATTCTTTCAAGTATACTTCATTATTCTCGATCATAATTATATATGAAAATGTTTTTCTAAACAGATTATAAAAAAGTACTTATGCTTTCGTTTTATTATTGCAATTTATTTATTTTAAAAAAAATCTGGACTATCAACCTGTTTCGTGCATAACTTTTTTTTTTCATATGCAGTAGAGATATAACACTAATCACTCTCACAGTTAAATTGATAGGCATTATCGGTTGCTACTTCAAAAGCTGTATACGAATCACGGCAATAGACACGCTTTATATTTCTCTTTCGAAGAAATATATATTTGTAAATATATTTTTATTAAATTTCCTTTAACCAAGAGTATCATTCTTAAGTTTATGTTTATGTCGGAATCAGAAGGCTGTACCAAAATGAGGCTTAACTGTAACAAACATTTTAAATCCATGATCAGGGCTCAATTTAATTACACTTTTCTAGATATGTTGATGCACTACGTAATTAGTTGACAGGTGTCATAGTAGTTCTATACGATTTTTTTTGCAAATATGTATTTACAAAATTTCCTATGTAATTTATCCATAATATGTTTGAAGCTTAATGTGCATGTTGACATTGCAACAAAACAGTGTACAGTAGAGTTAAGATCTTACAGTAGTTAGGTTGAAATGGAAAACAGGTGTTGGCTGTAGGCACATACTCTAGTTTGACCTTTGACCACAAATCCTAAAGCCATGATCAGAGCCTAGTTCTGTCAGTCTCTGACTGTTTCCGGAGCAGCTGAAGTATAAAGCCTATGTAGTATGGTCTCAGCGTATAAGGGAGTTTACAGATAGCACATGGTACAAATGACCCCAAATATCCACAGATTTGTTTACACTTGGAGAAGTTCCACTTTGAGCATCTTAGAATAATAACTGTCAAAGTCCTAGATGTGCTTCATGAATACCTTTTGTTTGACCTCTTGAAAAGAATACTTCCACCTGCGTATCATAAATGAATAATGTTACATAACTTTCAAGAGCGCATATCCAGTATTCATCTCTGTGGGTTTTACCATTTTGGTACAAATGACCTTTATCTGCCCATGCGCAGATTGTATCTGTAAACTCCCTTATTCTCAAAGTTGCAGACACTGTTACGCAAAACGAAGGACAAGGGTCTGTGCCTGCAAACTGGTTTAGAAGTTTCTTCCATTTTATGTTTGGAATGTAAATACATGCTACTTAGATGACTAATGACTGCAATGACTTTTTTGATACTTTTCTTGGCATAAGATGGCGCAATTCATGATAAATACTAGAAGATTCTTGCTTTAAATCTAACAGTTTTTCTTAGGTCACAACATTTCGACGTACATTGCGTCTTCATCAAGTACTTTTGACAAAAACGCAACCTATATTGCTGTAGTCGTATATATATATATATAGTACGTCTACTGTAGGCCGTGTAATTAGTTGATAACTATTTTTAATAAGGTGTTATGACTATATGGGCTCAGAATGATAAAACATGATGTCTTTTACATCATATTTGATTAAAGAGTAGTCAATGTTTTATATTTTGAGACAGCTTTTTTCGTGTTTTTTATTAATAAATTCTTCAAGCTTGAAACCCCACCGTTGACGATTTTATACATATTTGTTATTGTATCCCTGTGTTAATGACAATAATTCCTGAGCACACAGTTTCACTGGCTGCCTGCCTTAGTAACACACGGAATTAAGAAAAGACTTAACTCCGTTTCGTTGACAATCGGCCGTAGACGAAAGACTTCATGGATGGCTGATTGTCAACGAAACGGAGTTACATGTAAGTCTTTTGACAATTCTGTTTTTTGCTACGGCAGGCAGCCAGTGAAAACGAATTCGTTTTATACAATTATGGAAATGCAAGTACTATTTTAAACATACAGAACTTTGTCATTCCTTGCTCATTTTTCGTGATTGAGGTGTCATATGAAAGGGCAGAAACTCAACTTTCTATCAATTTGATAGTCTCTTTGAAATTCAGATATCGTCCGCCAAATGACTTTTTGGTTACCTCTCTTCAAATTCAGTTAAATCACTCATGCGTGAGCTATGCATCAGGTGAATTGCATCAAATGAAATAGGAGGATCTAAGCTTTCCAAATATGTGTCATTTATGTGTTATATATTATAAATGTGACTAAGTTATGATAAAAACATCGATAATTCTCGGTTTCGTTTTTTCTGGGACGCACTGTATATGCCCTACAGAGTTTACCGAACCAGGTTTAGTTGATTACTTGGCTAATTTTACTCATAGTCCATGCAACATTAGCAATGAAGTAAATAGCGCTTTGTTGGGCAAGCAAAAACCAAAAGAATACGCAATTTTCAAATTAGCCTAACTGCATGTATTGGTGAATAGTGGTCGGTTATGGGGACAATATTTCGCATACGCCTTTTTTTCGGTGATCATGGTGATTATAAATATGGACACCTAATTTATTTATGTTTTACAGCTATGTATAGCTAGGTAAAGAGGAAGTGTAATACAGAACAACGGCGTACATGCTTATGATGGTATCGTGGTATAGTGGGTCATACACTGGACTCTCAATCCAAAGGTTAAGGGTTCGAATTCCAGCCTGACAACGTCCTTTGAAAAGGCTTTAACCCCATTTGCCCCTATTTATCTCGGTGAACATGGTTAATTGGCAGTTACTGGGGGTAACAACGGTCGCAGGGCCCTCAGGAAGAGCAGCGTTGGTGCTGATGAGGCCCTGCATGGTAAACAATATTATTGTTGTTATAAAAGGGGATAGACGTAAAGAAGGGTGACTAGACACCATTTCTTGTTCATGATGTTAATAGTAGTCATTTAGACGGAGCTAAATAAGTACCATAGTGCTTACAATGTACATCTCCCCCCTCCCCCAAAAATACAAAATACAAAAATACAAAAAACACAGCTGTATAGTAAAATATAGGTCTTCAATTGTATTTTTAAAAAACACCAAACGAACATTAAATGGTTTGACTGCCCACGCATGTTCGATAGGCCTAGTGGATAATGCAGTTTGCTACTTGTGTACCACACCAATAGGAAAGTTGAGGAGATTAATCATTCATGAATGCTTATTTTGCTTTCAATATGACACTGTAAATGACATAATGATGGACCGTTTGGCGCCCAATTAATACCCATACCCCGAGAGCGAGATACTTATTACCAGGAAAATGCAGGTGCAGGCTTGGAAACTGTCATGCATCTCTTATCATGCGGCCATTAGCGTGATATTCAAACACCCCGTATGGCACTTGTGGCACACTGGTCAACATGATAATAAGCGAGAGACTGGGTAATGCAGGCAAATGAGAGATTTGATGATGTGTATTTAGTACGGTACGTGAAAACTGGTGCAGTGAACTCTTCATTTCAGAATGGATCGCGATTAATAATACACGAGAGATGATATCCATGTAGGTTATCACGTGTTCATATAATAATAACAACATCAACGCGATACAAAAAGAACACTCTCACTGGCAGACTTTAAACATTTAACCAGAGGCCATCTTTTCTCGTGCTTTTTGTCTACTATATTTGTCGTTTCATTGCATATTGTTTGTAATATAATTATTCATTGTATTATGTTTTGCATGAGAAATAAAATAATTTGAAATCATCTCAATTGTCGTGTGCATCACCTTTTGTAAACATACGAACACGACAATGATAATCTTCCATAACTGAATTTTGAAGATAATTAATACAATAGGGAATCTGAATTGAAATTGCCTATTGAGTTGACTTTCTGAAAATATTCGTGAGTCATAGTAGGCAATATTATTAGCACTGTGCATCATATTTTGAAACGTGCGAACAGGACAGTGATATAATCCGAACCTGAATTGTATAGACAATACGATAGGGAATAGAGTTGCCCTTGACTCCCTAGAGTTAATTTCCCGAAAGTCCTGCCATTGTGTTGAATACAGTTTGCCTTTAAGCTGGTATATATGATTCTTCTCACCAAACATGCAATCGGTCAGAGCGCGAAGCGTATGTTAAAGAGCCTAATAAAGTAATCGGCCGAATTTATTCAGAATCTCGTCGGTGCTCGCATCGAGAAATTTACCCTGTGATAGTATGGTATTTCACGAGAGTTGGCTTGATACTGTAAGTAAATTTCGAGCTTATAACTTTATTTTGATATATTATTTGACAAATTTCGATAATTATTTTGCAAAGGAAGGAAGGAACGGTGTGGGGGGGGGGGGGCATCCCTCGCAGCCTAACCTATATGCCATCAATGTTCAAGGTGGGAGGTCTAAGCAATCTGGCTCCACTGAGATCCTCTGGCTATATAGGGCACGTTTTTCATAACTCTAACCTTTTTTCTTTTTCCCCCCTTTTTAGGGATTTCAAATCAGTGTCACTCGAGCTGGGGTGACAACACAATGACTTGAATGCATTCGCGTTTGCTCGACTGAATAACAACGACGTCTCTGTCAAACGACGCGGCCGCTGTCCGCTGTCAGGCTGATTTCACTAAATATATTATATGCTCCCATCCTGACATAATTCCTGAGCAATTGAACTCCACTCTCAGCCACTGATCTTTTTGCATGCAGGGTTCATTCGAGGAAAAGGGATAGATAAGCCAGGAGTTGAACATCATGGCGATCTTGACAAGATGCTGCTGCTTTGACAATGTCAGGACTGGTTCCAAAGCGTGTGGTGTGTATTCCTTGGTGAGTGAACACTGGACGTCCATATATTTTTTTGTTGGTTTCTTTTGGTCAAGTTCAGAGGTTATGTTGCTTGCGGAACTCCTTGTTTTTAGTGACAGGGTTCATGACAGGTTAACGCTAAACTATAAATCACTTTACTTTAACCATGTCGATGCAACAGTCCGATATGGCTACATCAAGCATGTGGGATTTGGGGTTTGTGAGAAGGAGACGAGGATTTCAAACTAATTCAGGGTTCATTAATGTCTAAAATGAAATCAAAGTTTTAAAAAATATATATATATTTGTGGAGTGTGGGTGTAATGACAGCTAATTAGGTATTAATGTGATAAACAGGATGTATTTCCATGTAGCAAGACTTCTAGAAGTAGCACCCCCTCCCCCGCATGGGGTTTAGATTTATACCTTCCCAATTTTGTTGTATTCCATCTGTAATTGCCTGTTTTCAGTTCAGTCTCGATTAATTCTTCAGTTCGAGGGTAAAATACAAGGTACATTCAATTAATTCATGCCAAATAAGAAAAATATAAGGGACATTGTTTCATTCATCGCTTATTTCGGAGACCGAGAACTTGAAAGTAAGGTAAAACAAAGGTTTTGTGCTATCAAATTAGTCTTTAAATAGTACTAATAACAACTGATACAATGATGACAACCTATCGATAAGTAGATAACAGGTATAATTTAAGCTTTCTTTTGAATGGATAAAGGAGGAGGACAACGAATTCCGCGCAGCACTTCCAAAATGGCGACTTGAGTTTTGGAGATGGCTTATATATTACTTTCGTTTTATGTTGATATGTATAGGCATATTCTCGTTTATCTATACCGCACTTCGACATGCAAATGTAGTCTAAATTCTACATTGGATACTTTAGATATACTACTACACGCATTACAAAATCCCGGTGCAAGCGAATTGCTTTCCGATATTTCCGCGAAGTGTTTTGAATATAAGCACGAGTTTGTTTGTATTTCCCTTAATGTTACTTTTTTGAGGGACAAAAAGGGGATCAGTTTAAGTCCACTGATCGGATTTATTTGTAAATGGGGAAATTGGTTTTTTTTTTCTTCTTCAAAGGCCCTAAAACCACAGGAGCGTGAACCCTCCGTATTATGGTTGTAAGGAATATAACAATATGCCATCGCGGGAAGTCGTTATAGACTATTTATCGCAAGGAGATGAATACACTTTGAGTGTATTATATCTCATTAAATAGGTAATTGTGGTCATTACTTTTTTTCTTCTAAAATGCTACATTCACTGTTTCTCATCCTATCAAATTGTATCCAGCCGACTGTACATTCCCACATTTGTTATAATTATGTCCATGTATACGAATTATCGCCCTTCCTACATGTACATGTATGTCTCTTTCAATCTCTCTTTCTTTTTCTTTCTTTCTGTCTGTCTCTGTCTGTCTCTGTCTCTCTGTCTCTCTCTCTCTCTCTCTCCCTCCCTCTCTCGCAGCTTAATCATAATATATACTTATAAAGTAACTTTCTACTTGCCTTTTGAATAGAGGACTTTAATATGCAGTATTCTGTAATTCAAGACGTTGATAACGAACGACACGATATGTAAAAATATTTAAAATAAAAAAGGAACTGCTCTTATATAAGAAAACTTCAGTACATAATTAGAAAAAAAGGGGCTAATGTTTGTTATTGAAACTGTTTCTAGAAGATGACTTTTTGTCACGGGATTGCATTGTGAATTACACTGTGTGGGCGCTATTGGAAAACGTTGATCATGTAACAGTATTGTTGTTTTAATACTGTGAGGTTTTGAAATCTTCAAAATGATTTTAACAAAATTGGTGTAGTCTTTTTAAGAGTAACATGCACTCTATACAGAAATGAGAATATGAGTACAAAAACATGTAGCATGGAAGTTGCCATTGCTTTTCAAAGTCGGAATATGAGGTAGTTAGAAGAACCACCCATTTTAGATGATTGTTTTTCTTTCTATTATACTCTTTCTCACTAACATTTGTTAAAAATCCAAACAAACATATTTTTCATCTTTCCCAGAACTCAACGTTCTCTGTTTTTATCTTGGTATTTCATTGTCAGATATACTGCTTGGTGAGCGTGGCTATACTGCTATGGGAGTTCGTGGACTACATCGAGATGTCTTCGTTTACTGGTGCGTGTTCAATGTGCGAACTAATAACTGTTGCCCCAACAAACCCCTCCTTGATCATCAATGGTAAATCGAAACTATGTTAATTAGCTGGCGGGTAGAAATTAATGTAATGATAATAATTGGCACAACGCTTTTTTAAGGAACCCCTAGAATACTCAGTTTTCATTACGATTTGACATACATGTACCAAGGAGGCATCCATTACATTAATATGCCTTAATCCTTCTCTTTAATATACACAAATATGATACTATAAATCTTACAAGTCACGTTGACACACCTGTACGCTCAAATGCCTCCTGTAAAAACGCACTGACAATACTGTCGCCATTAGCGGCGGTAGGATTGATCAAATGTATGTCGTTATTGTAATGGGTTTCAGTTGATCTCTTCGTGTGATTGTTCTATTACATAGGAGCGGCAAGGAAAGGTCTTTACGCTGCCTACAGTATTGACCTGGTCGTCCTCATCTTTCTATTCATCGCATCCATTATCCTACTGGTGGGCGTGGTTAAGGTAGGTTAAATGAGTTTGATGAGTGGGCCATGGGCATGGGAGAGAAAGAAAGAGAGAGAGAGAGGGGGGGGGGGTAGGTGGGGAGGAGGGAGTGGGAAGTAGTGGGAGTATAGATGAGGGAGGAGGAAGGGGGTGGGTATGTCGATGGCGGTGAGCTGGGACCAGCGATAGGGGGTTACGGAGAGGGGTGTCGTGGATGTAAAAGGGGCGAGTGAGGGGCTGTAGTAGAAGTGAGAGTGTCGGAGAGAGAGAGAGCGAGAGAGGGAGAGGGAGAAAGGGGAGGGGAAGAAGGGGGAGAGGATATGCATGGTGACTGAGGTGAGAGGGCGATATTGAAAACAGGACGAACGCCCGAAAGGCCCGGGGTTAAGGCAGATGGATGTCATGCTTGTGACAGGGGTGAATGAAAGAGTGGAGACAAAGAGATAATGAGAAAAAATGAAGAGGAGAGAGAGAGAGAGAGAGAGATAACGTTGACAATAAAGTTCCGAAAGGAATACCCTTCAATATTTTTGTTACGATGCTTATGAAGCGCCGTAGTACTGGAATTAAGAATTTTGACGGCTAATGCATACAGGGGCGGCGATTTCTTTTCATGACCGGGGGGGACGAAATGCGAGGAACGAGGGAGGAGTGACGTAATGAGCTAAAACGTTTTTTTGGGGGGAGGGGAGAAAAAAATCCGCATCATCATCGATCTTACATGTTACATGCAGGCCCCGCGGAACCGTTTTTCAAAGTTGGAGGGGGGGGGGGGATAAAGTATTTGCGATCAGATAGAGCAAAGCAATTAAGTTGGGTGTAACTCTGGCGTGGGGTCCAGGGGCAAAGCCCCGGCGGGGGTCAAGGGGCGGAGCCCCATGAAGCTCAGAGTTTTTAGGCATTTAATAAGGGTCAGATGAGCATATTTTGATACCTTATTTGTGACACTTGCATGCAGGTCACTAATCGTACTGGGGTCCAGGGGGCGAAGCCCCCAGAAGCTCAGCGGTTTTAGGCATTTAATTACGATCAGATGAGCATCCAGGGGCCGCCTTATAGGGCCCTTGGTGGGGTTTAGGGGGCGGAGCCCCCGTAAGCTCAGGGTTTTAGGCTTTTGAATATGGTCAGATGACTATCCAGAGGCGCGCTTAGGGCCCTGGTGGGGTCCAGGGGGCGGAGCCCCCGGAAGCTCAGGTGTTTTAGGAATTTAATTATGGTCAGCTGAGTAACCAGGGACAAGCCTTAGGGTCCTTAGTGAGGTACAGGGGGCAGAGCCCCCGGAAGCTTGGGGAAAATCATGCCATTTCAGTAACATTTGTAAATTAGTAACTGGTATCGAATTAGAAATAAACCACGTTTGAATTTTATCGGGGGGGGGGACTGCCCAAAGCACGAGTGAGTGAGCATAGTGAACGAGAGGGGTCAAGGTAAATTATATTCCTTAGCAAAACTATAGTATGAAAACAAACAAAATACCTGTTTCACACTTCACTTTTCTACAATATTAATTGTACATTTTGAAGGATATTATGCGAGGGAGCATAGCTCCCGAGCCAGAAGATTTTTGCATTTTTAATTGTCTAAACGCTGCACTCTTGGGCCCTCCAAAGCCTAATAGTGTGTTGCAGTCTTTAGTCAGTATTTGCTGTACATTATTTTTGTGTACTTTTTCAAATTTTCCGGGGGGGACGATCCCCCCCTACAAAAATCGAGGGGGGACGTGTCCCCCCCCCCCGTCCCCCCCCCCCCGGGATCGCCGCCCCTGATTATGCATATTCTAAACTGAATAATGAATCAGTTATCAAGTCTTTTATGAATTGCATCTGAATGTAATATACTAATACTTATCAACTACATAATGATGCCTTATTGTATTAACACAAATTTATATTGTATCAATTTTGCAGAACTCCAAGTGTATGTTAATACCATACATGGTTGCAATTCCATTACTCATCGTACTTCAGCTCATCTCTTGGATTATCGTATTTGTTTTCATGGTAAGTATGATTTTATTAAATAATCCCTATTTTCATGATTTATAGTCAGACTCAACTGCGAAAAACCGATTACAGGCTAATACACCGAAAATGGCGTGTAATGCACGATGAATATAGATCTCTCATCGTTCAATGCTAGGCAATGTGTACAAATGGCATGGAAACAAATCTTGCATACTTGACAAGTTGTTGATGTAAATTTAAAGAAAACCTGAATATTTCAAATGTTTTTCATTTATGAAATTATATTATATCACTAGCCATTCTAAGGCTTTGATGACGAACTGAAAAAATGGAATGGATAAATTATATATCAACGGAAAGTTTATAAGCCATAGATTACCATCATATCAATAATATGCCATTTTAGTGTCTGTCAGAGGAGTATCAGCACTCTTAAATATTAAAATCCGAAGCTTTGAAAATCGGAAGTTGTCGACCTACTGTAATTTCGGCAAATTTGACCCCTGTACATCCGTAATTTGAAGGGGTGCGGAAAATGAGGTTTAATTTGCTTATGTGCAATAATGAAAGTGTAAATACTTTGTATTCCTTTGTATTTGTATTCTACATTCATTCAGTTTTCCATATCAAGTTGTATTTTCATCGGATGGGGTCTTTGATGACCCACAACATTATATTTTCACTATACATGTATTATATAATATCATTATACAGTCAAACCTGTCTATAACGACCGCCCAAGGGAAACACAAAAAGTGGTCCTTGTAGACAGGTTCCTTTAGTACATGCTTCAATGAGAAACCATTTTCAAAAGAAACTAAAAATGTGGTCCTTGTAGACAGGTGGTCACTAAAGCAGGATTGACTGTAGCATTAATACCATTTCCCTTTTGGGTATACAACATTTATTGAGTCCGGTACGGACTTGCACATGGTGATCCAGACTCAAATCGAGGATCTCGATAACAATCCAATAACAATTTCCAATAACAATTGTTGTATTTGTTTTATTTCCAACATAGGGCATGGGAGAGGTTTCCGAGCATGTAATTGACATCGTACAATGTGTCGTCTGGTTCGTTGTGACGGCACCAAAGGCAAGTATTCATCCTAGGAGAGGGTGGATGGGGGGGGGGGGGGGGGAGGGGGTGGAATAGGCAAAAAGGCTGAAATTGTTAAGTTGGTTACTGATCATGAGACTATATTGGGGAGAAGAAGAAACTGTTTGGAAACACTTGCGAAATATTGGCATCGTAGTTCATAGTAATTAGTGAATACTTTGAGTTTTTGGAATGATCACAATGCACTGTACGCAGAGATGCACATCTAGGCCGACACACATACAATGTATCTGGCATGATAGTTTGAATTCAAATACGAGGGCATATGAAGAGCAGTCCTTTTCAGGAGATATTTCTACTATGATATTCTCCCGAACGGACATATTGTTTTACCAGAACTATACGTTTTCTTCCAGCAAAGTGTGTAAGTGATAAGTTACAATAGGGACTTTTAGATTTGCACGTTTACAGCTTTGACTGCAACGTGTGACGTCATTTTAAGGCACTGCGCATGCGTCACGTCGTCTCAGTCGGCGATCGAGAATGAGTCAACCTTGATTTTCCTAAATCTAGTACGGTACTAGTATATGCCGCGTACGCATAAAATATACAGTTCCTCAGGTAGACAAAGGAAAATCCCTTCCCTGTTATTATGTAAAAATGTGTAGAACAAGTGTCACATATATATTCACATGTTCTACACATTTTTACATAATAGCAGTGAAGGGATGTTCTACCACAGCAATAGGCCATTTTCGTAATGTAACCAAATTTAATGCATAGGTCTTTGTGAAGTGCCTCAATACAAACTATTTCATTCACCTGATAAGAATAGTATTATTTCAATAGACAGAATCCTAACTGCATACATTAGTTGTTGCCACGTTGGACAAACAGTATGGCTTGACCTATCTAGCAACACTTAATATATGCAGTTGCATTCTGACTATTGAAATTTTTTAGATTGCACTCGACGATATGCATGCAGGAAGTAACACAATAAACATCACGGACAAAGAAAGAGGACATTCCTCATTCTACCCTCAACAAAAGAACATCCCTTCACTGCTAATTTGTAAATATGTGTAGAACAGGTGCATGTGACACCTGTTCTACACATTTCAGCATGTAAAGGCGCTTTATAAATGTCACTATGTATGTATGTATTGCATGTACTAGATTTAGGAAAATCAAGGTTGACGCATTCTCGATCGCCGACTGAGACCACGTGACGCAGGCGCAGTGCCTTAAAATGACGTCACACGTTGCAATCAAAGCTCTTGACGTGCATTTCTAAAAGTCACTAATGTCCGGTATTCATTAACATGTAAAGTGATTGATTGGATAGTTGTCTGGGACAGTTGGTTAGGTGATGGGGTGGGGGAGGGTAGTTGTCCGGGAAAGTTGTTTTGGTAATAGGGTAGGGGAGGGTAGTTGTCCGGGACAGTTATTTTGGTAATAGGGTGGGGGAGGGTAGTTGTCCGAGACAGTTGTTTTGGTAATGGGTTGGGGGAGGGTACTTGTCCGGGACAGTTATTTTGGTAATGGGGTGGGGAGGGTAGTTGCCCGGGACAGTTATTAGGGTAATAGGGTGGGGGAGAGTAGTTGTCCGGGACAGTAATTTGGCAATGGGGCCCACCCGGGGGTAGATGTTGACAAGTTAGTTGTGCGTTCTCATAGGTCATGCACCAGTCAATCGATGATGGTTTATTAATGCAATAACAAAAATGTACGTTGTTGGTGGTAGTGAACTGGGGGTAATATTTTAATTTATAGTCTTCTCATATTGACATCTTATATTGGTTTCGTTTTTCCAGATCTTGTGTCTGATATGCGTAATATCACAGTACCAGGAGCTAAAAGATGGGCGTGGCCGACAATATAACATGGTATAACTATAGCAACGCGTCAACCAACAACATCCAGACAACACATGTAGGACAACTTTGGTAAATAATTCGTCAAAATGTCGACTGGACAGAATTGTGATCAACCGATCAGTTAATGATAGATGACATGTTGATAGACCGATATGCACTTAATAAACAACACAAAGAAAGGAAACAAAACACGGACAACTCTTTGTACTAAAAGGTTAACGATGAATTTACTTCCATGATGGTTCAATGCCGGGCCTTACAGTACGCCACGTACTATTTTGAACAAGCTGTATTAATGCTATATACGCAAAGAACAAACCTTCTTAATACACTAGAGTATTGATGTATGCAAACAGGTCTATATAAAACAATTGATATGGTGCCAGGAAAATCCAGGGAAAGGTAAGGATATGAGCGGGGGGGGGGGGGGGGCATAGCGCTTTAGTATTACTCGGGACTGTGTAGTAATGTTTGGAGCATACAGCATTCATGGAATTGCTTGTATAGTACATGTATATCCGTTTACTACATGTACTGTAGGTGTCGTGGTGTAGGAATCCATTCATTTGACTCTTAATCCAAGGGTTGAGGGTTCGAATCTCGGCCCGTTACTAAAGTCCTTTGACAAGGCATTTATCCTCATTAACCACTCTCCACCCAGACTGAAAAAGGTAGCTGGCAATTGCTGAGGTAACCATAAATGCAAGGCCCTCAATAAGAACAACATGTGGATGAGGCTTCCCTGCATGGGTAAACAAATTATTATCATTATTATTATTAGCAATATGCCTACTCCTAAGTTAAAAAAAGATAATGCATTATTATAAGGAATGGGCACTAACCACTTGATTAAATGATGAGTGAGGTAACTCAGTGACGGATCCAGAAATGTGCATAAAGTTAAAGGCACAATAAAAAATATACGACAAAAGAGAAAGAAAGACAAACAAATTTTTGTTTTGGTATACATTTCATTGACGTGTGACTTTTTTTTTTTTTTTTAAATTGAAGACACACAACACTAGTGACAGGAATAAATTGTTTGCGTAGTTAACGTATCCAGTGATGCGAATAATCATTATAGAAAACAACAATAATTTAAAATGTAACATGTAAAGGCATCGGTATTTGGGATATCTACACGTGTCTTAAACTTTCATTATCTGCCTACACATCTATGTTATTTTACTTTAAGCCACTGAATTTGTACTTTGTATTTATTAGAAAACTGAATTTACATGGTACATTAATATTTGTTGTTAATGTACATAAGCATAATAATTATTACAAATACGAAAACACAATTTATTTGAAAGATACATGGAAACAGCATAAATTATTGTACAAGTAAGTATTTATACATTACTTCAACATTGTCTAGAAATCATGTAGAAATAACATTTGATATTTTTGTGATTCTCATTCTTCTGTTATTTACGTTTTAAATAGGCTATTTTCGTTATAAGATTGACTGTTATTTCTATGTAAATTGGCTGACTGAGCACATATTTACGTAGTACTCAACCGACATCAGAACTATATAGATATATTACTTGTATCGACGTCTTTGTAAAATTATACTTTTTAGACTCTTATTTCACATATCAAGAACAACAAATAGTTCATGATATGAGTTTTGGATAATAACTCTGAAAACCGACATAAATAGTCGATACTTGTTCAGAAATTTAGATGTACATGTATATTAAATTATTTTTTTTATACTATTTTCTGAAACGCCCTCTTCGATACAAGGACAGTAAATGGTACGGGGAAGAAGGCGATTGTAGATGTAGATAATGTATGATCAAGCATCGGTATAGATACTGAACTACTCGTGTTGAGATGGTATCGTAATAATATCCCGTTGTTATAGTATATACTCCAGGTTATCTGCAACCTTTTTATTAACCTTTTTATCACCATGATGTCCTAAATTGTTTTTGCCATATAATGTATACACACTGTACCTTGAATTCACTCTAAAGATGTCTGTGTGTCTGTAATTCTTTGTGTACAAGACTTTTACGTATCGTTATGTACTGTGTGTATGTACTTGTATCTGCAGTTTATGTGTTGATTATAAATTTGTTGAAAAAGTAAAATTAATATCATTGATAAATTGACAGCCAGGGTGAGGAAAATGACATTATAAATAGAAAGATCTCATGAAGAAAGCGGATGTGTGTTATTGGTAACCATGACAACAATAATGGTCTCATGACGATGGAATAAAGTGATTTATAAAAGGATGGATATTTGTATTTTTAATTTGTGTTGATGCTCGATAATTCCACATGTAATGGTAATGTATTCATTCACGATGTATTGGTGATCATAACGATGATGACGATGGTGAAGATGATGATGACAATACCGTTGGGGATGATGATGACACTAACGTTGGTGATGATTATGATGACAATAACGTTGGTGATGATGATGATAATACCGTTGGTAATGATGATGACGATAACGTTGTGATGATTATGATGAAAATAACGTTGGTAATTATGCTAAAAAAAAACGTTGGTAATATTGATGATGAAGATTCCATTAGTGATGATGATGATGATGACGATAATGGAGGTGATAAAGTTGATAACGATACCGTTGAGGATGATAATGAGGACTACATTTACGATGGTGATGATGATGATGATGATGATGATGATAATGATTATGATGATGATGATGATGATGATGACGATGATGGTGATGATGATGAAGATGATGATAGTGGCATGTTGAGCAGATTGGAATGCTCTGTATGGGAGGGGAGTAGGCAGGATATAATAGTAATGGAATGTGAAGATGACAAAAATATAATGATAGAATAATACATACCAGAGGAGACCATATAAATGAGTTTTATAATTCGATTTACAATGGGCTATTCTATCAAACGACCTACTCTATATTGGCCTTGAACTAGATACAGCTGCTGGGAAAACTTTTTCTTTCTATCAAATAACTCAGCGAGTTTTCAGCAACAGCTGTTACAGCCGACATATCGATATTCTTTCCGATCTCTCCCGTCATATTTTATCATTCCATACGGATCCAAAACGTTCCAAACTGTTGATTCAAAAGGAGCATTAAATCGTAAAATAATAAGAGAAGCAATTATAACGCTGTATGCCGATAATTGTCATATATGAGGAAGAGGAGGAAAGGGATCATAACTGATATTTTTCTTTTCGTTGTCGATGTTGTCGCACCTTGATCAACGTCGAAATGGTGATCATGAAGAAATGTTGTTGCTTCGCCGACACCACCAGTGGTTCGATAGCCAGTGCTGTTTTCTCCGTGGTAAGTACGCTGTAGTGTTGAAATTATTTTTTACTTTACCTCTTTTAATTGAAATATTGTGTCAAAATGATTTGTTCATGATATATAAATTGTATATCTTCTCAGAACTGTATTGATCAATCTAAAGATTCATATACAGATTGATCAAGAAAGTTCTGAAAAGATTAAAGGTACTACAGTATGACCCATTTGCAGGTCAAAACAAATGAAAAGGTTAAATTCCAACGGCAATTGAAAGACTTATTTAGAAAATGGCTTTTTGTGGGAAAATAACGACCAGTAGTTGTCGAATCGACATAAGTGATTGTAATCACCTAAGTAATAGTCTAATTTTCAGACCATTGTACCGAATGGTCGTACGTTTTGTGCTGCACAAAGAATCAATCAGTTGAATTTTGCCCATTACAAGTAGTGGGTTATATAGGCAAATGCTCATCATATGCTCATTTGTATGTATGTTAATACCAAAGATAAAAAGATGTCAGTCAATCTCTCAATAGTGTCTGACAAACAGGGAGTCTAGAAAGTAAACGGGTTTCCTTGCATAATTTGAATACTGGGACACTGCTAACGTTTAAATTTCACAAATAGGACATACATGACATATTCATAATTCCTGCAAAGTTCTACAGAATTTAATGTTGGTATCAAAAGGAACATAGTATCTTTAACGTTAGTACCAAATTTAAATCATAATTGGCAGAATTATTTCAATAAAAGGGGTCAAGAAACCACCTGTATTGGCAGCAGGAATGGAATTTTTCCTGTTTGTTTTGGAGATTCTAACTTATGATACTTTTGGTTTGTACAATATCAACAATAATTTTATTATCAATATTTGGTTTATTCAGTATTACATATGAACAAATTAAAGTTACCCGGTAATTTTGTTAAAGGTTGGTGAAAGAAACTGAATAATTTTTGTATGAAATGTTTACTTATTATATTCCTTTTACTGTACTCACCCTCTAACAGTCAAAACTCCTGAGAAATTCTCAAACCACAAAGATATTTATGATTTTCTTTGAAGGCGTCACTGTGCAACACTCTCTAACAGTGATTAACAGTAAATTCTCCCAACCATTTGTGAGTTTTCCCAACCGTTTTCCCTTTAATAAGATATAAGACAGGCTTTAAAAAAAGAGTCTTAACACTTAAATGTCTGGAATGGTATATAGAGCCAATTCATTGCTTTGTGACGATTTACATTCACCTAAAATGTAATTAGAATGTAATAATATAGTCATTTTGGGAGAATTAAGGAATCGATCAGACCAGTTTTTCCAATTGTTGTCATTAATAATGGTCCGTTTTCACTCAAACTTTCAGATTATCTTTAATTGTACATCTAGCATTGGAGTCACTATTCCGTAGCACCTTTTTCTCTCATCTGAACAATGTTACCAAGTCCCTTGAAGGGTTTATTGTTGTTGATATGGAGTTTGTTTACTATCATATATTGATGTTCAGGTTTTTATTGTTGTTTGTTATTATCTTTTTACTATTATATATTGATATCCAATTTTGTTGGTGTTGAATAGAGAATATGGAAAGACTTTAATTGTCTTGTCAATATACGGTTCATCTTAAAATACGCTTTAATTTCATCTAATATCAAGTTTGTCTACACAAAATACTGATATGAACCAAGACATAAAACAGGGCCCTTAGATTCGCAATCAATTATGAATGTTATTTATCTAACCTGATTGTAACTGTTTTTTCCTTTCGTAGAAAGTACATAGATAAAAGTAAATTATAAAGTCAGTCCATTTGAAAAGTAAAAATTCGAATTTATTCGCTTTCAAAATGTAGAAATCAAAACACGATGTTAACAGTGCAGACTGCAGGGTATCCTTTTACATATATGCGTAGTACTCAAAATAGATCGATAAAGATATACGAGCAGTTGAACAAACCAGAGAAAAAAAGAAATATCAGTCAGTCCAATAATCACACCAGTTGATTCAGCATATATTGATTATATTTTTTGTACACAATCACGTGTTGCATTATGGTAAATCTTTTCTCAATTCTGAAATAATTATAGTCAGGATTTTTTAAATATTTTTTTTAAACTATCTGTCATGGTCCCTCTTTGAGAAGATATAGTTTCAGAAAAATCAAAAAGTCGCAGACGAACTTGAGCCCAAAATGTAAGCAAGCCATTTTGTTTGTTTGATTTTCACTTCATTTTGACATTTTCCGTGTTTATTGCACCAAAATAACTACATATAAATTAACTTCCAGTGTAGATTTTAGCCAGGAATTGTACTAATTATTTCACATCAATTTGAAATTATGATTGATGATTTATGGAACAAAAAGGTGTTAAAAATGCCACATCTGGGCCTCAAAAAAAGTCCTCAAATCCACGAGCTTCCGGGGGGCTTCGCCCCCTGGACCCCATCCGGTATCCGCTCGGTCGCTACGCTCCCTCGTAACACAGTCACCAAACATACAGGTTGGCACTTCAACCTCAATTCATTTTTGTTTTGGCGCTTCTAATAAACTAGTTGAGAAGGCCTGCTCTATTCTATTCAGTTTCTAACTCTATTAATAAGTCATTTTCGTTCATCTCACTAAAAATACTGGTAAAAAAAATATTTTATCTACCCATTCCCAATCTCTTGATTTACCCTTTCTCTCTCTCTCTCTCTCTCTCTCTCTCTCTCTCTCTTTCTATTTCTCTCTCTCTCTTTCACCCTCCCCCTAGTTTGTCTTTCTGGGTTGTGAAACTTTACAAAATCATCATATTTATTTGTCAGTCTAAGTTTTAATTTCGATGCTTTCTTCTTTCATTGTTCTTTTTCATTTTTTTTCGATCTCTTATTCCTGCGCATAATTAAAATCTTATTATTCCCTCATTTCTCTTCAGAACTACAGCGCCATTCATCTCGTCTGGACGGGCTTTCAATGGTATCAGATATCACAAACCAACGGTGAGATTACTCAAATAGTCATATACTCTTTTTTTTCTTCTCCTTTTCCTCTTATCCTTCTTTTTTATTTCACTGTTTCCTTTGTTTATTTCCTTTCTTCCTCTTTTTCCTTCTCATCCTTTTGATTTTATTAGTTTGCCTCATATACTATTTCTATTTCTACTATAATTTTTTTTATTGTCCTTTCCCCCTTCTTCTTCCTGAATTTATTCTATTTCCGCTGTCGTCATCATTATAAAAGGGCGGATCCAGGGGGGTTCGGCGGTTTAAACACTCGCCTTGGGCGCCCAAATGAAAAAAGGGGAAAACGGGGGGGGGGGAGAAGAAAAAAGAAGAACAAAAGAAAAAGACGAAAGTGAAACAGTAAAAAACGCGAATTTTTGAAAAATCCTGGATCCGCCACCTGGTCAAACACCCCCCTTGGCAAAAATCTAGATCCGCCCCTGCATAATTACTCATATTTATACTTGTACTTATACATATACTTATAATTAGTAGTCATGACAGCTCAGTAGAGGATATTCATATAGCAGCTGTGCTATAAATGAATTGATGTAATTATTATTATTATTATTATTATTACTATTATCATTATTCTATGTTCTGCTGTTTTTCTTGTCAGGCTCTGAATTTACCCGATATGGTGCCTATGCTGCTGATACCATTGACGTCATCGCTCTCATCTTCCTCGCCATTACATCTGTCCTCCTCATCTACGGAGTCGCAGAGGTAAAGTAAAAGCATCCTTCCGCGTATTGGCGTAGCCACCTTTTTAGTAAAACGAGGAGGGGGGGGCAAGTAACCTAGGTGTTTACCAATATATTGGTATATTGAACAAGGAAGATATACGTTAACACTTGCCGATAAACTAGCGAAACGTCCATTATTTGCCCCTGCCTACCGTTCCCCTGTTTGACCACGCTAAAAGTCTGGTTTGCTCCAGATTTTCGGTCGTTAAACTTATTTTCTGCTTAGTAGAACTTCCGCAATTGGAAGAATATTGATAGAATTCCAAGTATTATTTATAGGTGCAATGTCAACCAAATTCAACAGTGGAATATTCTTGAGAAAAAATACAACTTGCATAAGCTTTAGTTTGACCACGTCGGTGAGGATACGCTGCTAGTCAATCTCGCTCTCTCCCTCTCTCTCTCTCTCTCTCTCTCTCTCTCTTTTTTTTTTCTTTCTCTCTTTCTCTTTCTCTTTTCCTTTTTCTCTCTCTTTCTCTTTCTCTCTCTCGTTCTCTGAGTCTCTCCAATACCACTAGTACACATATAATAATTGCCATCAATCGGGTCCCACGGCTAGGATGTAAAATAACACCTATCATCATTCTCCTTCTCTTTGTAGGATATGTGGATGTTTCTCATTCCGTATGTTGCCACCATCCCTGTCCTGATCGTCCTCCAGATCATCACGTGGATCGTCCGTATCAGTGTCACGGTAAGTTCTCAGCCTTTTCACACACAGCTAAAATTCATCGTATATATCTAGAGCTGATTAGTTTAAAGCTGTAAACTCAACAGTTTTAAACAGCTTTAAAGAAAATTTTCCCCGTGTGAACATCATTTATACGATGTTCGGATAGATACGAAGTCGCGATTCATACGCCCCCAAAGCAGGCTGCAGATACGAAGTTCGTATCTAGAGAGCTTGACATTTTGTGTGTGAACGGACGTGTTTAAACTGGATGGAGCGTGCGCTTTGTTTGATATGACATGACCTTCAATGCGCAATGGCGCTACTGCGCAATTTAAGAGTAGTAGTTAATCACGAAACGATTAACGATCGCATCGAAATTTCTGTGTGTGAATGATGTCGTATGTAAAGCTTATTAGTTTAAAGCGCTTTAAACTAATCAGCTTTAAACAATTTTACTCGTGTGTGAAAAGGCTTCTGGTCATGCGACACTCCACAATCTGGCCTATTTTTATTTTTAAGAGCATTCTCCATATTAGGCGCAAACAAATTATCCTTTCCCAATGTATTCTGGATCGACGGAACAAAGGTGACGTTATATTTATTGATTAGAGAAATTCACATACAATCGGTTAGCTGTCCTTTGTAAATGTGTGGTAATAATAATGATGTTCAATAGTCAGAGGCGTATCGATGTTATCCTTAGCTTGCAAGCTTGTACTCAAAAAAGGTATATTATCTCCGTGTATTTCCACAGTTTGATTCCCAAGATTGGTCAGAGTTGTCATACATACATATTTTAACTAAGCCGTAAAAAAATGCCTCAACAAGGTACCTCATGTGTCTCTACTCAAAGCATTAAAACAATTTCTTTCGAAAGGTTTGCATACTATGTTTTAAAAGTGTTAAAGTTAACATAACACGCAAGTGATTGAGGGCTGCTGCTGGTCTTGGTTCACATCATGACATTTGATCTTTTGTTTTGTGATTGCCCAACAAAGAAGTATTCCCCCACATTGCGCTCATCTCTTTGACGAACAGGGTTGTATATTGGCCAAACTCTCGTCACCAGTTGCTCTGGTAAGAATTCGCGGATCACGCCATCTGCGTTTGGCAGCATTTAGGGAAAGAGAGATCGCAAGTAGGATAACAAAAAAACAGCCAGATTCTTGACTAGTCATGCCATTAAATTATTTATAAACTCTGACTTTTAAAGTCTCAGCTCCCTGGCCTTAAATTTGGTCATCTGGGAGAGATGGTAATATTCAGTATTATACTGTGATGTTTTAAAAATCATCGAAATTACCAACAAATTTCCTCAGTCCTGCTGTAAGTCACATGAACTGCACACAACAATTGGTTAATGGGAATACACAAATATGTAGCATGAACATAAGAATAAAGAGAATCAATTAAAAAGGAAAATGTTACCGAATATTTGAAAGTCACAAACCCGTTTTTTATCCGTAATGTTTTGATAACTTGTTATTTACGACAGGCCTTTTATACAGATGCCATGGTCTTTGGTTTCGTCATATGGCTCTTTCTGTTACCAGTTCATGTAAGTGAAGAAAGAAAAAAGGTTTATATTTTCCTTTTCTACACCTTTCCATGCTTATAGTAAAACAAAAAATCTACTAACAGGCGTATTGGCATTCGAATGATCTCAAAATTTGAGACATTGAGGTTTTATGAACAAACTGAATGCTATTTTGGTATTACATACACAAAATGTTTTTCATTAACGTTTCGGGGTACTTGCTAAAGAATATCAAGCCAAAAAACAAACACAAATGAATGAATGAATGATTATGTAAATGAACTAATAAATAACGATAAGTAGTAAGGATAAAATAACAATACGACGCTCTCTAAACTATGGAATGCATGATTGTTTTGAGATCTACGTTGTATGTCATTTGTTTAATAGAAGGCATATCAGTATGAGTCTTTTAAGGTAAAACTAAATTCTTACCACTTTGGTCAAATCGAAAGGTCTAATTTCTCAAAAATAAGTAATTGTGTTCTATATTTTTACGTCAGGTCTGATAATCTCTAAAGCGTATGAGCTTATGTAGGCATGCAATGCTTTTATTGTGTATAAGAATATATCCCAATACAGCTATTATAGAAATACTGTGGTTCATTTTTTCGAAGGTTCACTATTTCGGAAATGAAAAAAGGGATCAAAAGACCGAAAACTCGTAGTTCTGGAAACAAAACAGGGTTATCTATTTTATTTTCGGAAAAAACATGAAACCTATTTCGTTTTTACAATGAATAACTAATTTCAAATTTGGTATTACGAACCCTCTTTCATTTTTGAAATTCGAATTAGGAACTTTCAGAATAACGAATCTTCGGGATATGATATATTTTCAAACTTGGATGTAGATGAGTTATTTCATGGTTTCAATTTCCAGATGACCTGTCTGCTGTGCGTAGTCTCACTCCTCCAGGAGTTTCGTATGGAGAGTGGGAAGGAACCACCGGAACACGACATCATGTACTGAAAACGTGACTCTTAAAACCATTATAAGTAGAGAAATATCACGGTCGACATTGTGACTTTATTTTCTTGTAATTTACTGCAGTATATTCAGTTTAGAAGATTGCGAAACAACAGTTCGAAAAAAGATATAGCATGTGATACAAAAGAGAATTAAGTTTATATCAAATATTATTATCACAATTATTAGTGATACAGTTTATACCAGAAATTTTATATTTCCATAGGCTTAATAGTGCTTGGAATTGAATATCCTTGAAAAGAAGTTGTTGATACATATGATTTATATGAGTTTTATATATAGAACAAAGTAATTCAATTCAATCTATATAAAGAGTTTAGTTTTAACAAAATGAACATGACTGTATTGTATGTTAAGTTGTAACGGTGAACTTTCATGTGTGTAACAATGATACGAAATATGTATTATGTAGAGAGAGAGAAAAAAAAAAGAGAGAGAGAGAGCGAGAGAGAGAGAGAGAGAGAGAGAGCGAAAGAGAGAGAAAGAAAGAGAGGGAGAGAGACATAGTTTAGATGTTTCAATTAACTACAAAAGTATCAGCATCGCCATATTTCACTGAAATTGAAATTAGATACTAGGTTGAGTGACTATTTTCTTGGACACAAATATTGAGTTTTTATTGTACATTTGTACCACGTGAAAATGTCAAGATAACATTTAAGTATCATCGTATTACATTGAACTACGCCGTAAGTGAAACTTTATCAGAACGTGCGCAGTAGAAACAATCATTATTTTACTATTATTAAGAACAATCAAATCGAAGAGATATTTTCCAATTAAAAATGAATTTTACAATGATTAGAATTAGTATTTGATTCATATTATGAGAATCGTAAATCATACTAAGTTTAGAGATCACTTCAGTCTTACAATAATAAATTTACTATTCCGATTTTCTCTCTCGTAATTGTAATCCACTGAACGTAAATAAATCATTTGTTGAACAAAAAGGCCCAGTTGGGTGAAAGGTCTCTTTTCAGGATAAGCTGTTATTAAAAATAGCGATTTTATATAGGTATTTCGGCCCATTCATGAAAAATGAAGATAAATCTAAATAATCGTTTATTTTGTCCTTCCGTTTTGTTGTCTTGTACGTATACAGAAAACATTGAGAGTGCTCGGCGTCGTTATATACCAGAATATGTGAACCATTTAGATTTCGTTATGAATAATACAGATTAAAAAGAATTATACTTAAATACTCTGTATTTTGTTTAATATGATTTATCGAAGTTTGAGATTTGAAATGAAAATATTATTTTGATCTAATTCCTCGATCATGAAATAATGTGTATCAAAGCCATCTATACACAAGGTTTGGCCAACTTGGTTTCATTCGATCACTTCATGGCATGTATTCATTTGTTAGTAAATCAATAAACTTAAATAAATAGACGATAAACAAAATTATTAAGACGTAGAAAATAAAATGGTCAAAGTTTATAATAATAATAATATTAATAATAATCCGTTTTTTTATATAGCGCTCAATACACCAATCCATCATGGAATTTCACATCACCCCAGCCCCAACATTGACTTAGGAATGTGTGTGTGTGGGGGGGAGGCAGTAACGCTATAGTCGCGACAGCAATGCATATACATTCCACAGAATGACTAATACAAAAATAATACAAATGTCAACAACTTTTCCTGCGTTCTGCGAATGTGTGGGATCATATCCGCATTTAAAACTCTATAATTGATATTAAGTATCTGATATTGCGACTCCTATACCCGCAGCTAGCAATTTTTCCTGTAACTGATGTAATTGAGTATTATAAGAGTGTGCAATATGGCGATCATGAAGCGGTGTTGTTGTTTCCCCAATACTCGAAGCGGATCAATAGCTGCAGCAGTCTATTCGTTGGTAAGTCGAACCATATTTAAATTTGTAGTTATTTATACAATTATTGTATGAGCATGATAAAAGAAGATAAAAATGTTAGCTGCGTATGTGTTGAGGTCAGTACCGTTTATGCACTGAGCCCGGCCGTTGCATAAACATTACCATCGATGGCAACTTTGCCATCAATATTCAAGATAAAGGTGAGTTCTGGTATATACAAAAAATGAATTCTCACAAAATCAAACGAAACTTACACTGAATGTTCAAGATTACAAATAAATGTAATTGCCCCACAATTTTGGTAGAAAATGTATACTGGGTGAGTAATGGGCATAGAAAGATTATGAAATCAAGGTTAGTAGCCCCGACACCATTTGTGTAGTCCAATATACATCTTTCTGTATACACCGCTTTTTACTTCATTAAGACTATGGGCCAAATTTATTATGATTTTGATGACTCCAGAACTTTGCAGGACACACCAATACGTACATGCTACATGATCAACTTTTTCTGATCCATTCCACACCTTTTCTTTCACAATGCAATCGGATGACCAGAACCCACCTATATCTTTAATTACCATAGAAGTTACCTCGTTACCATTACTAGTGAGTTTTAGGCAACGGATAGAAGGGAGACATGGGCTATTCATCGAAAATTGTTAACATTTTTATTTAGGATTAATCTTAGTTGACATCAATGATCTATGATATTGTAAGACTCCACATGATTCAGATTATGGATCCGGATACTGAATACAGCATTTTATTTATTTATTTATTTATTTTATTTATTTATTTCTGATCTTTTGACAGGGTAGCCCATTCACCAGCAAGTAGTGGTCTTCCATGGGGCCCTGAATGAACATACATGTATTTACATCGTTTATAACATTTATACAGAACAGTTACAAAAATAATACTCGTTTGCAAAATTAACATATATCATTAACCTAGTAAGCAGTAATGTCAATAGGAAAATATTAATTAAGTCGCAATTATGTGAATAAGACATGTAAATATTACAGAACATGCACGTAGTGTATGTACGGCTGAGCCATTCACAAATTATTCATAAATTTAATAAATGCTTATGCTAAAAATCTTTCGAAGGAACCGATTACGTAATATTTTCCAAGCATTTCCCTCCATATCAGTTTATCACAGACACTTGTGATTAAAAGGAGAGCTAAAATTAGATGTTAAATAATCCAGGTCACTCGGATTATGCACACTTTTTTAGGCACAAACTACAATCACGAACATTTTAATCATGACCAAAATATGATATCGTATTTCTTCTCCTATTTCTTCCTCTCATCTTTTATGATTGTATTTTACTGTTCAACAGTAATTAACTCCAAGTCAAAGAAAATCATACTTTGTAATAATCAAATCGTTTGTAACTTCACGAGGGCTATAATCGACAAAACGAAACTATCATGTCATAAAACGTATTTCGAATACATGTTGCGTCAAATCATATCAAACCATGTATTTGTAATACACGTTGGTCTTTATTAAGGTTACAGTACTAAATTGAAGCGGAAATTGTGAATATTCTACCTAAACAATGGAATCATAATGAAATGTCCTTTACAACGTTTAGATTTAACCTACTAAATACGTAATGGTGATGTTATTTCCTTGTTTCGTTTTTGTTTGAACTGAACGCCTTTTCACGGTTAGTTGGTTAAGCCAATGTAGATTTAGTCGAGCTTCAAATGTTTCATTGTTAGTGCGTGGAATATATACTATTTATTAAATGATGATGAAATAATAGGTGTGTATGGAAGAACTTTTGAACTTGAATATCCCCATCCCTTGTCCTTGCTTATATAACTGCATATCTTTCTTTCTCGGTACCACTTTCACTGTCTATATGTCTCTCTCTCTCTCTCTCTCTCTCTCTCTCTCTCCGTGTCTCACTCCCTCTCTCCCTCCCCTCTTTCTCTCTCTCCCTCTCTCTCTCTCTCGTTCTCTCTCTCTCTCTCTCTCTCTCTCTCTCTCTCTCTCTCCATCTCTCTCTCTCTTGTAGATCTACAGCGTAGGATACATTGCGATTTGGATCATACAATTCATAGGTATTCAATCGAGTTCCGGTAAGTCTAAAACAATTTGATTTACAAGAAATAAAATAAAGCTGTAATATCGACTTTGAATGATGTTGTTCTTCTGGCCTCTAACATTTATAGACCAAATTGTATGGACTCTTAATAGTATCTTGGTTTCGTTTTCAATTAAAAGAAAATGAAAATCAAGTGTCAGACCGTTTTATTTGTTTTCAACTCATTTTAATGTTTACTGTAATTCTCTCACGAAATGTGCAAATGCCCTGTGAAATAAACTCATGGAATGAACATGAAAAATTGTTACATATTCGAATGATTTTGCTTGTGAATTTCACATTTTGCGGGATTTGGACAAAATTATCGATATTTTCTCTTGGTCAATGTCTGCATGTAGGTGGTATTAAGAGGGTTTCAGCTTATGGATATGGAGTTTATGCAGCTTATATCATCGACATTATCGTACTTGGTCCCCTTTTCATCACTTCAATCATCCTTCTAATAGGCGTGTTAAAGGTACGTAGAGATAAATTATGTCGTGGTCTAATGGATACGTCATCGGACTGTCAATCATAATGGTTCGAGTCCCGCCAAGCCACTTTTGTTCTTTGGCAAGACATTAAGCCATATTTGCCGTATTCGTATACATTATCATTTCATGATATTCTCTCTTTCTTGTTACAACCGTCCCTACTTCTTCGTTCGTAACCTCACATCATGCTCTCTTTTCCTTTCTCTCTATATCCTTCCCCTTCTGCTGACTCATTCCCCCCCCCCTCGATATTCTGTTTTGCTTCCTCTATCACCGTATTTCTCCTTGTACTTTTTCTTAGTGATCATGCTTGGGAAATTTAACTTTAATGTCTAAGATTTCAACGTCTATGTATAATTATCACTTATTTAGTCTGATCATTACTGTTTTTGTTGTCGTTCATGTATGTATTTTTATTGCTTTTTTATATTTTGTTATGGCAGAAAACTAAAGGCTTACTGATCCCTTACATGGTGGCTATAACAGCTTTGATTGTCTTCCAAGCCGTTGCATGGTTTGTTCAACTCTATAGCTGGTACAAGCTGAATGTGAGTATATCATTATCGCTTGGACCTGGAGGGAATTTCTGGTCCCTAATAAATGATAATAACGGGTTCTTCTTTACACAGGGTAGCTCCACAAGTAACGCTGCACTTTCTTGGGGGTCCTACAATTTGTTTTCCCTAGCAATTGCAAAGTACGCAAGTAAACCTGGGTGGGAAGTGGTAAACGTGGATTAACGTCTTTAACAAAGGACGTTTAGTGCCGAGATCAACCCTTGGATTGATATTCAAGTGAATGAACCACTGGTTTAGAATAAAAACTAATCGTGAACTTGCTCATCTTTTAAAAGAAAGTCATATTATAAGTAATACATATGTAATAATAAATTGTCAACCACTTTCGTGATACTATTCACTATAAATCACTGTGGTGTATATCAATTTCGTTCGAGATTTTCCGCATATCTTGAAACCTTTTAACTTTCAGACTTTTTCAACATGAATGTCTGTCCGTGGGAGGGGGGGGGGGGTGGGTATTACACTGAACGTTCAAAAGTGCTTGGGTTGAGTATAATTGAAGATATTGAGAGAGAGAGAGAGGGGGGAGAGTGAGAGAGAGAGTGAGTGAGAGAGAGAGAGAGAGAGAGAGAGAGGGGGGGGGGAAATAGAACACGAGAATTACCTAAAGATCCAGTAGGATTTAGAGGGAAATAAATTATCATATAACAACAGGGTCAAATCTGACTGACATGAGCACTATACAAGAACCCACTATTATTATTATTATTATTATCAGTATGTAATATTAAAAGAGTGTTTGAATGTAAACTCTTCATCAAAACAGTAACTATACACCTTAAGTGCATTCAATCTTATAGCTTTGTATTTTTGTGAACGTTGCTGACTCACAAACACACCCACCCGTGGTCCCCCACACACATACACGTTGTTAAATAAAGACAGAGTATTTTAATACATTGGGATAACAAAAAGTATTTGTTTGTCATTTCTTTGTTTTCTTTTGATATAGGACAAAATAGAAACCTCTTTATACTACAGCCTCGCTGCCTGGATTGCGCTTGCATTCATAAATGTGAGTATTTGTATCGCCCTTTTATCAATCATGCAGGCATGTTAATGTATAGTGTAAATTCTCTGTTTTGTTTTCTTTCTACGCGCAATGCTTTATACATGATAATTTCAGTGACGATTCTAATCGACTTGCGCATTTTGACCGTAGGTGGGGTCAATACAAATTAAATCGAGTGGCAGGATCAACCCATGGACCGTCCATGATCAGGCACTCTCCGTTACTGCGGGGAGGTGAACAACCATTCGATTACTGAAATTAGAATTTCAAATAATAGTAATAATACTAAAGATAGATTTATTTAGCGCACACAGCAATGAATGAATACAAGATATAGAAAGAGTGTGTGTGAGAGAGAGAGAGAGAGAGAGAGGGGGGGGGAGGGGAGGATGAGTATCAAACTATCAAGATGTCACGGAGATGGCTAGATTACAATTAAGGTATGAAAGGTCGTAGAGCAAAATTGCGAAGGAATTGATAACAAGTGGGATTATTTCATGACAATTGGTAATAATAGTACTACTAGTAGTAGCATTAGTTGTAGAAGTAGGAATAGTAGTAGTAGTAGTAGTAGTAGTAGTAGTAGTAGTAATAGATGTTATTATTATTTGTTTATTTATGTTGGTATTCCTGTATTTAAAAAAAAAAATTGTTCAGTATTTCATATTTTTGGTTGTGGCCTTTTGTGTTGTTTCTTGCAGGTGATATGTCTTCTCTGCGTCATTGCTCAGTACCAAACTCTCCGTGAAAGTTCTGACCAGGAACATGACGTCACTATGGCATATACAGTAAGGTCATACGCTGAAAGGTTGATTAGTTACTGTAATACTGATAACAATTCGTAATAATAATGTTCTGGATTCATCAGCGCTTTACATATTTGGTTTCACCCCGGTCAATGGATTCAGGCTGGTCCGCACACAATGTATGCACATTCTCCGCCCCCCCCCCCCCCCCCGGGAACATTCCAACCAGGCACCATTTCACAGACGCTCATAATGCTGAACAAACTTTAATGAATTTCGCATCCTACCGGGAATCCTTTTGACACCTGGGTGGAGGGTGGCAAAAATGGATTAATGTCTTGCCTAAGGACTTTAAACAGCTCATGTATTATAGTCTTCCTGTTGGCACGTATATAGTCTAGTTCTGGACCCTTTTTATTGAATGTTTTATTCGCCGATTATTCGCGTTATTAAAGCCGAGTGATGGCGCGATCCCGAAAACCGAATCAGAGACATCTATGGCTCTGTGTACTATACACAGATAGATAGATGGCTCTGAACTGGTCCTCGGGATCGCGCCATCTCTCGGCTTAACGCGTATAGTCGGCGAATAAAAAGTTAATGGTTCTCGGGATCGAGCCATCCTCGGGTTTTAGGTTGAATTGACGTTAAGTTTAATTTCGAGATTTTTAGTCAATTTCTTTTGTTGTTTCATTGAAACAGCCCAAGCGTCCAAAGGATATCACCTCACCGACCGAGACTACCGTGGCATCGTACCCAATCTAAAGCCAGTTAGCACAGTCAGCAGTGGTATACAACACGTTCCTATCAACACCTACAACTTACAACCAATCGCATTTATAATGGACAAGATGTAAAGGTTTCTTTTTAAAAATTTAGATGAATTGAAATATCAAACGATTTTTATAAAATAATACTGATCTGGAAATTTACATCAAAAGATTAAATTCAATAAAGAAACCAAATAAAGTCAATTTGGTACTACAATACATGCATATTGAATTTGTTGATAATAATATTCAAATAAGTTTTCAATTCAATTTTTATGTCTGTTTCCAACAAAATATTACAAATGAAATATAATCATTAACACCGATCAAGGAATACATATTGGAAACAGAGTGGTCCACTAAAAGGCAATGCTTGTACAATTGTGGACCCCTCAAATGATAAATGGAATAATGAGTAATTAAATTAACAAACAGGAAGGCATTGGTTTGTTTATTCTTCCATTCCTCTATAACCCCCCCAAAAAAAAACAAAAAAAAAAAAAAAGAAGAAGAAGAATAGGCTTATACACAAACAAATATCATAATTATGTAAATTAATAGATAACAAAGCCTGATTTCACAATTTAATTGTAATCATATTCCGCGCTCTATATGAGGACTGACGTCTTTCGCCCCAAAGTCAACACCACGGTTTGTTGTTAACTTTGCTATTGAACGCAGCAAGCGACAAAACATATTTTCGCTTAATAAACAAAAGATAACTTTGTCTCTAAAGTATAGTTGAAAGAATATTTTTAAAATATATATATCTGCCCGAATATAAGATAACGGTTGTCTGAATATTAGATGATAATTATTTACTGATAAACACAATTATTAGTACAATACAAGCATCTATCATTTATCTACACAGGGTATGTAAATGATGTGTTGTACAGTGCAAAATGTGAACAATATCCTTAGACGACAATTCAACAGCAATACAATCATGATAGATAATGAGTCAGCCGAAATCTCTGAATCGCGAATTCATCAAATAATTGCAATTTTTGTTCAAACTTAAATTGATTGGTACGTGTAGCAGTCATTAATCCTCTCTGTCTTTACTTACGGGAATAGTGTTCATTCGTAAATGTTTCCAATTGTGTTTTCCCATCTCAATTGAAGAGTATATGTTACAAATTCAATTGCAGTGGCGAAAATGTATCTGTTAGAGTAAGATTACCAATACATAAAGTTAGGAAATGAAGTAAGAATTGACAATACGTTATTTTGTTATTGTCACATAATACACCTGTGCACATGTTATTAGTCAGGACAGACATGTACGTCTCATGCTAGTCGGATCACATCTTTGCATTAATAACTATATTTCTTTGTTTTATAATGCATAATTATCACATGGAATATAACGTCTATATGCACTTCCCCGGCTTTAGCTCCAGCCATCGTAGTGCTCAGTGCATTTAATAAAGGAATACTTCCTACCAGATGCTCACCTCCTGCTCCTGGGTCGAGTGTGGCAAATGAATATTAATGTCTTGCCAGGAAAAGTTATTGCAGGAACATGTATATTTACTGGTACTATGTTTATTTTAATAAATATTTGTATATTTGCAATTGTAATTATATGTACATTTCCCCATACAATTATAAACATTGTACAATATTAGAGACCTATTAAAGTGTAAAGTGGGTTTGATATCATCCGAACCCATTACCTTGTGATTTAAGAGACTTATCCACTAGTAAGACCGCATCACCTCCTTATTTGTTGTGAAGGGACGCAAATATAGGCATAATGATGATATAGGGAGGAGGCCAAAACGGATGTGGCCCTCCCCATTAACTTGATGGAGATAGAAAACATACAAAATGCAACCCCACCCCCTTACGGAGACTTGGGAAGGCATGGCGATGTTTCCTGTGGTTGATGCTGAATGCTATGAATTGATCTATATGATGATTGATTGATTGATTGATTGTTTGATTGATTGGTCGGATGGTTGATTGATTGATTGATTGATTGATTGTTTGATTGATTGATTGATTGATTGATTGATTGATTGATTGTTTGTTTGTTTGATTGATTGATTGATTGATTGATTATTTGTTTGATTGATTGATTGATTGATTGATGGATTGTTTGATTGATTGATTTATTGATTGTTTGTTTGATTGATTGATTGATTGATTGATTGATTGTTTGATTGATTGATTTACTGGGTGATTGGTGGGATGGGTGATCGATTGAATGGTTGCTTGATTGATTGGATGCTTGATTGATTGGTTGGATGACTGATTGATCAAGTGGTTGATTGATTGACTGGTCTGTTGTTTTGATTGGTTGCTTGATTAATTGGTTGGTTGATTGATTGATTGGTCGATTGATTGATTGATTGATTGCTTGATTGGTTGGTTGATTGATTGAATGATCGATTGATTGATCGATTGATTGCTTGATTGATTGATATGTTGATTGATTGATTGATTGACTGGTTTGTTGACTGGTTGATTAAATGGTTGATTGATTGATTGATTGATTCATTGGTTGGTTGAAGATTGGTTTGACGGTTGATTGATTGCTTGGTTGGTTGATTAATTGCTAACCTGCTCGTTTGATAGCGTGCGAATAAATCAATTAAGTTCTGAGTCATGTTCGAGAGACTGGGCAATGCAGGATTAATTTTTTACTTCGCAATGAAATCATGATTCGTCTAAGGTTAGTGTGGTTTGGGCCCTGGAAGAGTTATTTGCCAGAGGTTTAAAACAATCATCCACTTAGGCATCATCCCAATTTTGAGGTTTTTGTGGAAGTTATTCTCCAAGGATTCTCCCTTGATAACATTACCATATCATATTAATCATATTTTTAAAGCTCAGTCACGTTCATCTAGTGAGGATCACTTCCATGAAACATAAACCTAACTGAGCGGCTTTATTTGCTATATTTCATGTCTTCCTGCTATATATATATATATGTATTGTATGAAAGTAACCCTAGAGAGATTTGGAATAACTTCACAAACATGCTTCATTGCATTCTCTTGAATATAGAAGAAGAAGAAGAAGTTGTAATAGTAATAGTAGTAGTAGTTCACTGTTGCTCATAAAGTTGGAATATTTACGAAGGGGACAATTATACAAATAATACACAGCAGCGAGGGCATTAGTAAGATTTACCTTCGAGAAAGAAAAAAAATCTATGGCAATTTCAGAGAGCTTTCGGCCTTGTGGACCGTTGTGGTCTAGTGAACTTTGGGCCTCTTTGAAACTAGGTGTAGTGAACTACCACTAATTCTTCGAGCTTTAGTACCCACCTTGAAACACGCTCTTTTAGAATGGTGTTTGGTTAATGAGGTCAATATTGTTGAGCTTTAGTTGGCTCGATGAGTGCTCACTGATCTCCCAATTACAAAAGAATTTCTACTTTATTTAATGATTTATCAGTCTATTTAAAAACAGCCATTTCATGAACAATTATTGTAATATTTACCCATAATATGGAGTTAAAATCAAATTGTATTGCAATACAGGCTAACAATGGTAATTACTATCAATAGTAATTTTTGTCAATGCTCCAAATTTGAAACAATGGGCGTTTCAGAATTTTTTCGAAATGATCATTTCAATCATAAATCCTTGGTTCTGACTATATTAATTGGCAGGAGTTGAAAACAATTAACCGCGTTCATCCAGCTGTTTGCACACAGTTACGTGTGTCCATTGATAATATGAGGAATGTCCGGAATTAGGGAACCCCTTTCTGATTAATTATGTCATTGGGGGAAAGGGGGCTCCGGTCATAGACAATCAAGTCTGTCACGTGTCCGACGGACCTAATGAAGTGGCGAAGGTGGAGGGGTATAGGAAAGGGGAAAGTTCTCGAATGATTGATAATAAGTTCCGGATAATAATGTGGTTTTGGTTTCTTTCATGTTTATGTTCTTACCGGTCTACAAATATTCAATTATTCAATAACTATCGGACATGATTGAGGGTTTAAAACAGCGATGGGGACTGCCAAATTCAAACTACCTGTACTTCAATGATACACAAACATGTCGTGAGGATGCCTAAATTATATTTATATATATATATATAATATGAATGACAAGAGAAGGTTAATACAAATACAAGGACAAGGAGCTATTCTTTAATGATTTTCTTTCCCGAGCTTATCATCACAAGGATGTGCTTTATTCGTTTGTATTCTGCAGGAAGCTTTTATCAAGATTGGTGGGTTCTTCGGGGGATTTGGGGTGGGTGGGGTTAGGAGGTAGAGGGGAAAACTGGTCGAAACAACATTACAAATACTGGTCTTCCTGGAGCTATTTACCCATTGTGTACTGAGCAATGGTGAAATAAGGCCTTTAGACAGCCCCCTTCCCCTCCTCTGCATGTACGAATGCCCACAAGCCCCCTCATTATTTCCATGTAGGACTGGTTATTGGAGTGCTAATTGTTTCTGATTGGCATTAATGGTGACACGCTCTCACGCGAGACTCATCGCTCTGTCTCTCTGTCTCTCAGTCTCGCTCTGGCACTCTCTCTCACTCTCTCTCTCTCTCTCTCTGCCTCTGTCTCTCTGTCTCTCTCTCTCTGTCTCTGTTTCTCTCTCTCTGGCACTCTCGTGATCGAGAAAGGGAATGTCGTCGCTTTGTATCCCATATCTTGTCGAAGTTCGATTTCAAACAGTCATGGTGGTCGGAGCTTCGGAGGAAACCAGCAATGTATGATCCTCGATCTGTGTGCTCAATACGCTAGGGGGTAACACCGGAGCCCACCGAGTAGTAAAACTCATAGCAGTCGAAAAGAATCAACCGCGCTTAAAAAATCGAGCGACTCCAAGCAGTTTGTCCAATACCAAGGCATTTTCATCCATTACATTCATTTGTTGTCACGATACCGTCCAATGTTTTTCATGCAATAGTAGAATCATGGATCTAGCTTGGTTAATACTTGGAGTAGCATGTATCTACTTGGTCCAGCAGAGCGCTGCTCGACCTTCACCGATTCCGCGCGAGGGCGTTGTCAATACCAAAGAATCGGGAATTCCCCTAGTCTACGGGGGGAATGCGACCAAACACCAGCTACAGTTTCTCGTCACGCACTTTGAAGCCTTTTCTGACGGACAGGTAAGTTAGCCAACATGATCGCAGAAAGAGTTGAGTTCTGGTCATACGATTACATCGTGAAGAAATTTCTTGGAAGCAATCGGGTGAGGGGTTGAATATGTAGTAAATTAAAATAGGTACATGTATATACTTTGAGGATTTGGAATCAATAAAATTTGAAGATATTGGCTCATAATCCTGCCGAAAGTACTTGCACTGCGCTTAGAAATTGGTGTATGCAATATAAAAGATACATGTGGCATTAACATTTTTGGACCAAAGTGTTTCCTTGTAATATTTTGAATCTGAGAGCATTGAAGAACAATTATTCTTCCCATGGGACATTTCTCCTATAAAATTCATTTATACTGATATGAAAGGAGAAAGAAAGCACACATTTTTTTTGTCTCACCTTTACGAGAAGTCCTCTGTTCTCTATTAGATAATCGTAGATATGATAGGAAATGGAGGAATAGAGGGAGGGGGTAAAAGAGAGGGGCATTTTTTTTTTGGGGGGGGGCGGGGTAACGTAATATCTTCTTGTTCACCTCACTTTGATTCTTAATGGTTTAATTCTACATTCCTGATTCTGTGGATGTTTGTGAGTTCACATATCCGGTTACATTTTCTCAAACAACATTGCTCTATAGAGAAGAACTATCTCTGTCCTCGAATTTCGTATTAATACGGGAGTCATTGATTCAATCGGAAGTCTTTGTAGAATACGAAATTGATACGGGTGTGTAACCGATATACGTTACAAGAGATCACCGTCAGCTTTAATTTCCATTTGCTAGTATTACCATTTCCATTTGTAATGAAATTGAGATGACACTAAGTATACTCTTTCTCAGTAAAAATACATGTGAGCCTACCATTTACCCACCCCAACAAAAAAGAGAAAAAAGATAATAAATTAAATAACGCCCGTTTGCTAAGCAAAATGTGAAAACTCTGTACATAATGTACATGTACTAAGAGAAAGGGGAAGCATCATTTTCTACAATTTGAAACCTTGTACGACATTGGTTGCAGGTTAATTTTAGGCTTCATCAATTTATTTGTTTACCAAATCCATACAAAATGAAATTCAGTTAAAATTATATGATAAATTTCACACGGGCAGTCGATGTTCATATAAAAGCTGGTTTGATATTTCATGCTTTCGAGTTATAGTTGACTTCACGGGCCAAAGGTACTACTTAGATTTTAATTTAATTCTGATACATAATGAAGCTAAAAAGTTGCGTAGGGAATGTCCAGTTGTGATCGTAGTGGTAATGAGGGGGGGGGGGGCATTGCTGGTCTATCTTGGTACTTCATCCTTCTCTCTCAAGAGTGGAATATACCAATACTTAATTTCATGTGTACAATGGGAAGCGGTTTGTTATACTATGTTTGCGTTGTTGTATTTTGTTTAATGTCATTTAGTTGTTCCCCTCTGTATTTTGTTATTCCTGTTCCCCTAACTTCCTCTCTATAACCTCCTTATCCCCCTCCCTCTCTCTATCACCCTCTCCCTCACCTTTCAATCAGGGGACATACTCAGCTCCGTGCCCCCCCCCCTCTCGCCTGACTACACCGACGCAAATAACTATATTTTACCTTCGAGCTAACGAGCCCCCTCCCCAACCCCCTCCCCCACCCCCTCCCCCACCCCTTCACCTCCCCCTACGATATAATACTTTTCTCAGTGAATAGTTGTCACGCTGAACCTTAAAGTAGGACACACCGACATGGGGGCAAATCTGCACCTGTTATAATATATTTATTGGGGGAAGGTCAATGCAGGTATTGTGTCGTTGTGTACCTCGTCAATCAAACGTCATATTAGATACGTCACAATCAACTCATTTATATATTAATGATTCCGGTCATATACAAATAGCTCAAAAATCACATAATATATGGTATGACTTAAAATGTTTACTATGAACAGCAAGAAGTATAACCAGATACCTTTTCTGGGGTAAAGGTCCATGGTAATTACATTCTATAAATGTGCGGGATTTTCTTTTCTCTCGAAAGAAAATAATTTCTCATACTCTCATATTTATATTCTTTGTGTGTAGTCATTTGGATTATAATGAAGCATACCTCCCTATTGAATCATCCCCTTCCCTCATCATCAAGATTATTGATTTTGTTAAATAAATTTGTGAATACATAATTAATGGAAGGATGCCCGATGAATTATTATCGGCCTAATGCCAATTCATACTGGCAAATTCCCATTTATTCCTCATTATTATGTTTATCAAAACAAACTTGATGCCAGGGTCACAAGTGTGAATTTCTCTTATAGCAATACGAGACCAGAATATTTTACGTAAAGTTTGCAAGTATTTACTTGTAACTTAAGCTAGAAAGTGAAGTTTTGATTTCTGAGAGACAAAAACATTACCCATTCCCTTCTGTTTATGTGCGTGCCTGCGAATTCCCCCTCCCCCGTACGTGCTACTTGCATTCACGTTGCAGTCTTCTGGCAAATATCCAATACAAAGCTACCACTACTAAGCTCCTTTAAGTAAACTAATTCCCCAGATGTGCAAATCTAACATTTCCGCTCCTAGAAAAAATGAAAGACAACATTCAACCCAATGCCACACGAGGAACATCACGCCATAATCCCGTAACCAATTCCGTGATTAACATGTGCTAGACTCTGGGACTGCCTGCACTTTTTAATATTCAAGTGACAGAAGTAGAATAGCATGATACAGCTCATTGTGCTGTGATGAGAGAAGTATGCGACTGATGTAATCTAAAATGAGAACTATTCTCTTTTTTATCAAATTAATGGATTGGTGTCAATAATTTGTAAAGTGTTTATATTTAGATTGTTTCTATCAATAAAACCTGGATTCGATTGATAATGAACAGCAGCTGATGCCGTTTATATTTGGACGCATAACAATTATAATGGAATACTGAATGTAATGACCAACTGGGTCATGACAGAATATTGTTGATCACGATGAAAGCGAAATAATTTAGAAAAATATTTTAAAAAGTAGAGTTTGAGATGAATCACTGAAATAAATTGTATACATCTGCTTGCATCCATTACATTCAAGAGATAATCCCCCACCCCTCCTTCCCTGCCCTATAAAAGCTTATAGGCTACTGTGTATATATGAATACCTGCCTGCCATATCTGCTATTCCATTTCTCTCTCTCTCTCTCTCTCTCCCTCTCTCTCTCTCTCTCTCTCTCTCTCTCTCTCTCTCTCTCTCTCCCCCCCCCCCCCCTCTCTACCACCTGCGCACATTTAATGTTCTATAAATAGAACAGCTAAATTACTTTGGGTACGTGTAACCTAAGTGGATGTTCCGGTAGAAAACTCAGACGAGTATCATGTGTCGCTCCGAATGGAGGAACAAATCCCACATGAATGTTCGTTCAATTTCCCTCCCAGACACCAAGCGGGAAGGTGGTGATATGTTGGGCATGTGTTCCCTCGATCGTGTATGCTTCGGCAATCCATCATAGGAAAAATCCCCCCCCCCCCCCCTCTCCCGTGACTGAATTAGATTATTGAATGAATTTGTATCCGGTGTTATCAATTCTTTAAACAACCCCCAACTTTATAGCAAAACCCCCTACCAGCCGGTCCTTGGTATAATTGTATCAACCCTGATCACACGCATTCTCTTTTGTCTACGCACTTCCTCTATCATTTTATTTTCACGTTATTATTAATCTTTTCGACGCCAGGCCCCTTTCTTTCTCTCTTAAAATTTTCTCACCATTTTCTCACCATTGATGTGAGAGTCTGATAGTGTATGCTAGCCTTTTCAGTACCTATTTTTAACATGACATAATGTGAATGATATCCTCGGTCTTCAAAAAGACGGCGAACATAATACCACAATACCAGGAAACAATATCCTTTCAACACTTAACCTCATAATCGGCAGTAGTTAGACCTGTTCAATGTAATTTTCGTCCTTAAAACAAAACAACTTTAACAAGCTAAATTTCATCAAAAAGGAAGGACTCTAGGAGTTTAGCTATTTTTTGTATAGGTATAGTGCTTTTCTTTTCTCCATTGCGCAGGTAATTCACATGGCGTTTTCATTTTGTCTATCATTATTGTTTATGCCATACAATAACTCATAATCTCGTTGTTTTCACTTGTCGTTCGTTTCAAATTATTCATATCGTAGATACTTTATACCCAAAGTTACATGCAAATGGTGTCTCGACCATGCCTTACAGGAAACGACTGCATTCCCTACGCAGCCACACAAACACTCTTCCTCACTTTCATTAATTAATTAAGTCATTACTATATGATTACGTTGCGTAAAATACGCTTTTTACAAGGCGAACATGAGAAATATGATTCTAAAGAACTATAGCTGGAGGTAAAGAGACAACATTGACCTCAATGCTGAAATTCAGCTCACATGGTTTGAAATTAAGCGGAAGTCCAAATCAAATAACAGAACGACAAGAAATTAGATAAACTACTTTTTCAAAACAGGGGACAAGTCGCGAAATGGAATAAAACGGATAAACGCAGTGTTTAATAAAAGACAACAGACATGGAAAGTAAATTCATGCATGAAAATGATAGGGTGTTCTAACAGAGAAGTGACTCAGTGCTTAAAAGTCTTAACTTGTTCTAACTGGGGTGAAACGTACGTACTGATTAGGGGAAGTTTTTAATTACTTTCACGAGGGAAAAAAGAGAACACGAGGTCATGAAAATGTCATCTAAAATTACCATCGTATAGCAAACAAAACAAAAATAGTGCCCGAGTTCAGAGCTTTGCAACATGCTTGTGCTCAACCTTATGACGTTCGAGCACGAGTACTAATCCGGTAGGGGTTTAATTTTTTTTCAGAAGAATGACTGTCGAAATGCCAGAGATACAGAGGCGTATCCAGGGCGTAGCCAGGGGGCGCCTGGGCTTGTGTTCCTGCTTTATATGGTCGTGATGGTATACATTAAATTCACAACTTTTAATAAACAGGAATAAAGTTGTTTTGGACGTAAATAACGTGATAAGGTATATGTATATTTATGTCAAGTTATGACACATGTGATAAAGTTGGACCCCCCCCCCCCCCAGCCCGCTAGGGCGTTTATAAACTTTTATATGGTCCAACAACATTTCTACGAAAACTAAATGCTCAATCGACAATTGCTTCTCGCTCAGTTTCTTACACTTCACCTGACTAACCAAATGTATTACTGCAACCCTGAACCAGCCTAAACCATATTTCCAATCCTAACCCTAAACCTATGCCTTTAGCAAAACAAAACCCATATTACATGTCACAAGAGCAAACGTTGGATCCTAAAGGGGAGGGGGGGAGGGGTTGGGGTGGTCGCCGGGGAAATACCCCATGCACTATTGAGTAGACAAGTCTGTTCTGTTATAAGCTGGGTAGCCCTGTCAGTATGCATAATACAGTCATGCCGATGGTATTTTGAGCTATTGCTAACAAGCGGTTAGGGGCTCCATGATCTACCCCTAAAAAAAGAAGTCATGATAATCCCAATCTGTCAATTCGTATCTTTTAGTCCACACCTATGGAGCATAATAGGTAGATGCACTGTACAGTTGGGAAACTGTTCGTATTCTAATACGTAGAACAATTACAGTTGCCTCACTAAACCCAGGTGCCTGACTTGAGTAAACAGATTGATACCCGATATTATTTTGTTTAAGTTCGTTTGATGCAGGGTTGTTAGGAATTCGGTTAGGGAAAGATATTCCTAAGAAGTGTCACGATTGTTATACTTTGAACACTGCTGAAGTTGATTATCCCGTTTAGTCGACCTGTTCGAAACGTCGAGCAACTCCTATTAATCATCCTCTCAAACCAGCGCTATAGTTCTCCTTATAACTATGAGCTCAAGAAAAATTACCAACAGTCTTTTTCAACACTACCACCAGTCCTTTTCAGGACTACACACACACTCAAGAAAGAAAGATTACCGACAGTCCTTTTCAGGTCTCCCCAATCCTCCCTCTCTCTTCCACATGGTGCAACCGTAAACCTACTGTATATAGGTACAGTGTAGTTTTGCGAGGCGTAGTTGGATAATATTAGGGACTTTTAGATTTGCGTGGACTGATACGTGTGACGTCCATTCAAGGCAGTGCATTAAAAGGACGTCGATCGTAGCAATCCACGTTGTTGTTGTGCAAATATAAAAGTCCCTTTTTTAAAGCAAGAATTACGTCATTGGGCAGTGGTGCGGGGGTTATTTATATTTGGGAGTTGTTGTCCGGGATGACACTCCGATGGGATATCGGCTTGATGCATACATAAACAATAAATAAGTCATCTTGGTAATAAATTGTAATCAAATTTAATCATGCATAAGTCTTTGTCAAGTGCCTCATTACAAAGTTCTTAATTCACCTGTTACGGATATTTTTTTTCAAAAGTCAGAATGCAAAATGGATTCATTAATTGTCGCTAGGAAGGACAAACGTTACGGCTTACTCTACCTAACAACACGTAATAATATGCAATTTGCATTCTGACAATCGAATTACAATAATTATTAGTGACAGGGGAATGCAGTAATGTGTCACGAGGTACTTAACAAAAAGTCTACATTATATTTGACTACATGTACAATTGTACATTACGAAAATAGTAAATTGTATAAAAAAGAGGAAGCTGGACATTTTATTTAATCCGCTTATTGTTTGTTTTGGTACTTTCAGGATGAAACTGACGTCACCGCATCAAAATCGTCGTCCCTTCACAGTAAAACGATTCAATCTCGAGCAAAGAGGAAAGCGGTAGAACCTGAACATTTCTGGCCGTATGGGATCATTCCGTTTGAGATGACAGATACTTATACGGGTAAGATGTCCTTTGGTACGACATTAATCCACATTTACTACTCTCCATCCAGGTGTAAACGGGCACGTGACAAATGTTGGGGTAATAATAACTGCAGGGCCATTAGGAATGCTGATGAGGCTCCCATTATTTGCATAATTTTATTTTAAAGATAAAGACCAGGGGGGTGTTTCACAGAGATCCTAAGTTGAACTTATCTCTAAGTTGGACTTAAAAATTATGGAAAGCCGTTAGCATCTATGAAAATATTTTGTAAAAGTTATTTTTAAAAGGCATCAAATGTTGATTCAAGTCATTCATATTTTCTATTACCAAGGAGATTTCATGTTCTTGATGTGGAATTTATAAAAAGTCTAAAATTCTTGAATTTTGGCTTTTGAATTTATTTTATTTCAAGACTACAAATAGCTCTCCATAATTTTTAAGTCCAACTTAGAGATAAGTTTGACTTAAGATCTTTGTGAAACACCCCCCAGTTATGGTCATGCGTTTCCATTGTGAAAGAAACGTTGTGGAATCGATCAGAAAAGGTTGATCACATGATTGGTAATAAGAGCTTCCATTTCATTTTTTGAGAGGGGGGGCGTTTCCAAAACTGGTCTTTACCTTTCACCTTGTTTGTTTTTTCTCATCAGAAATAGAAAAGATCGAGATTTACGAAGGCATGATAACTTGGGAGCAAGGTACATGCGTCCGTTTTGTGCCCTTCAAACCTCTACTAGCTAAACAGCTCGGTCATTCTGATAGACTGTATGTAGAGAAACGAAAAATATGTACGTCATTCCTTGGACGGAGGGTTAAAGGGCGCCATCTCATTTCAGCGTGTCCGCATTGGGTAAGATATCAGCTATTAATTTGAATGTCGTTCACGTCACATCCTTTCTGATTTGTTTTCCCTGGAGTTATTAGCTTTAAAATCATTACGGGTTTTTCATTCATCCCCCTCCCAATAACTTATACAGATAAATATATACATGTCCATGACAATATTATATATTCAAGAAAATACATTCATAGATAATAATCGGAATAAATTAATTGACAAACTTTTCAATTTGTTAAAGATCTGATGTTGAAGGTTTATGTATTCATATATTCCGTGGTAAGTAAATCCATTATCCATGAATTCAATATACCAAGGAGCATAATATATGACTGTATGATTTCATACGAGTAATTGTTATGGTATAATGATAATAGTGCCACATGTTTTTATAAAAAAATATAAAAATAACCATTAAAATTTATAATACCGACTTCGACGATTGAATGAAAAATAGAAAGAAACCAAAAACCATATCAAACATGATCGATGTCCTTATCGTTGCAGACGTATACGATGGTTCACGAGCTCGGGCACGCTGTCGGAATGCGACATCAGCATCAAACACCTGATCGTGATCAATATATCAACATCCATTGGGAGAACATTGACGAGAAGGTTAATCTGAAGCAGTCATTCGGCATCGTAAACGATCCATTACTCTACGACCAGTCGTTACTTAAAGCCATCCCGTATGACATCGACTCTATCATGCATTATCCTTCTAATGTAAGTTATTCATCATTGCAGTTTTCTTTCTATAAGTGTAAATTAGCTAAATTACCTCTTCTTTTTCTTCTTTAATTCAGGCTTCACTTGTCAATTCTTTTTATTTCAAAATGTGTATGGCTTCGGCCAGATCATGAAATGTGGGCAATATTCACGAAAGTATATCAAGGAAATAATTAATGTTGAGAATGATCATATGCTTTTGGAAACTGTGTGTTGAAAAAGCTAATCGTAAGATTATTTTTGCTTATAATTTCTTAAATAGAGCAGATTAAGAGTTTCTTTAAAAAGAAAAAGGTCAACGTCGAATGTGACATGAAGAATTTCTGAAGCCATTTCCCTACGAGTTATATTTACATGTATAACACGATCGCAACTACTTTCGAAAAATCAACTTAAGGCAATTTGCATAGCCTTGTGCGTCCCCTATTGAAATGTGAGAACATGACAATGACGTCATTACGTAATCCGAAACGTGATTTCTAATGGACATTCACTATAGGGTATTGAAATGTCCCTTGTGTTGATTTTAATCGAAAATAGTTTTTAACGTGGTTTATTTCAAAGTGAATGTTATTCCCTTACTTGAATGTGGGCAACCATCCTTAATGAATGCCATACGATGGCAATCCTAACCATCTGCCTGTGCCATGTCTCCCAACTCTCTGTATCTCTCCTCTTTCTTTGACTTTCTTTCTCTCTTTATCTCTCCTTCCACTTATCTATCTCTCGGTCTTCTATTCTCTTACTCCAGGCGTTTTCAAAGCACTACTCGCTACCAACAATAACAGTCAAGGACAAACCAAATCATATAATCGACTGGAGGACCAAGCCTAGCTTCTACGATCTCAAGCTCGTCAACCTCATGTATAAATGCGGCAACCATTGCGGCTTCAAATTGGACTGTCAAAATGGCGGATATCAGAGTCCCACCGACTGCCGCGTCTGTCTATGCCCACCGACTGTCTGGGGAAAGATGTGCGAGAGGGCGTCCAAGCCGTTTGATGATGGACAAAATAAACCCTGGTATACCAAAACACTGTTTGAGCAAGAGTGGTGGATATAATAAATACAAAGTTATTTTCCGCGGGAAACGGTGATAATTACAATCACCATCAACTCTTTCAATTAACTTCAGATTAAACGTTCAAATTAAAAAGAAAAAAATATATCTCTTTTTGTAATGGAGAGAGAGATAGAAAAAAAAGGAGATTTTAGAAGGTAATATTTTCTATCCTGTATGAAAACTAATAAACTACTTACCGGTAACGGTTGCAGGAGCTGTATTTTCAATATAAATCGAATTGGTGTATAATGACCGGGAAGGAGAGTACATCTTCAAATAATCACGCAATTATTGGTTACCATTTGGAAGAGACTAACTGATATAAACGAGTTTGTTAATTCATGGCAGGCATGCAGCTCTTATTGAATGTCGATGAAATGTAACGAAAAATATTCTACATTTTCCTTTTTATTATCATAGTTCTATCAGTTTCTTCATTTCTTCATTAGTGGCTTGCAAGTTTATTGTATGCATTGTTATCTTATCCGTTGATGTCCATTGACAAAGTTTTGTAACTCATGTAGATAGAAAATAGGTATTCACAATTAAAAATATTCTTAGCGTTGTTTCACTTTCCCTCTTTAGGATTGACCGACACATATGTTCCAGTAATTATTGCTCCGCGGTCAATATGTCAAACCCCCTGTCCACACACAACATTTTCCGTGACTAATCATGATTAGCTATACCGTTTCGCGATAGTGATACCGTTTCGCGATAGTTTTACGACCAAAATTGTAGGTGTGGACGCTCACTAACGATACGTCGTATAACGAAACTAGTCTAACGAAACGCAGGTTTGGGCATCGTTTCGAACTGAAACTCAATAAAGAATCACGCCTAATCAGGGAAATGTTGTGTGTGGACAGGGGGACCCCCTGGGGGAGTGTAACTAGTGTAACTAACTGGGCGGGGCTTAACGTGACCTCGAGCGAAATGAGACCAGACCTCTTATCACTATCGCGAAACTCTATAAAGAATCACGGAAAATGTTGTGTGTGGACAGGGGGCATTTTATACGATGATTCTTTAGTGACGACGTTTCTTGTGTGTGGACATCCTGGAATTTATACGATGATTCTTTATACGACGTATCGTTATAGAGTTTCGCGATAAATTGTTTTGTGTGTGGACACGCTGATAGGAAAATCCAGACTTGATAGCAAACTACACTATTAAACAAAAAATACAAACAAAATCAGAGAAGCAGACTGGTGAAAGTTTGAACAAAATCCGATACCAATAAGAAAGTTATTAACTTCTAAAAGTTGTAACCACTATAAATTCTATAAGAATTTGAAATTGACTGAATCGGTAATGTCACTTTGACGCATTTTCGACTACTTTCCCATTCGTTATTAAAGAGAAAATTACTTTTAAAAATGTCATTTTTCAACATGCTTGACTCAGGATCGTCTTTTGTCTTCAGAGGACCTATACCAATATGCTATCCATAATAATATACTTTGAGTAGTGCCTCAAGGGAGAACGCACCCTGAGGAGAAAACAGAATTTAATGATATTTTTGTGCCCGACATACGGGAGAGTAATCCGCGTCCTACATCATAATATTATTTCACTGACCAAATTGCCAATTTGAGATTCGCATAGATTGAGTGATCTTCTTTTTAAAACATTAATAAAATTGAATATATTCCTGGTACCGTTTATTTTAAAATTTCACCATTCATTTTATCTTAAATTTCTGCTTTTCTAGAACACGTACAAAATGGACTTATTACCAAGTTGGATTGCCATTTAAAGTTTAGCTTTACGTGAGTAGTCTGAAGCAGATGTCGGATCAATATCTTCATATAATAGCGTACATTTAGGTCAATATTCTTAGTAATCATTTTTTTTGTCTACAGTTGAGGATGAAAAAGTCTGATAGGAGCCAGAATGACAATCATTCTGGCGTAAATTGCATGAATTAACGCCGGCTTTCTGGGTCTCAAGTGCTGTAACATTCAACTGGTTCTGTGATATCAAATGCAAGCAGACGAGACTCAAATAAGTACTAAACGTGTGTGTTTATAATTATTGAATTCATTTTATTTCATGACCAGTACAAGTACGAAGTATTGTAAGAATGCGACGCTTTATACATTCCTTTGCTTTAATTTGTGGTAATTTCAATGAACATGCTTTCCATAGGAAAACAATGGAAAAAATGAACGGTATTTTAGACAGAGAAGTATGCATTGTGTGTATTAAAGTTAAGTGAATGTTTAATGGCATTGAATAATGAGGCGAATTGTCTTAAGTATCAAATATAACATAACATATATGACTAATATTTATGCAATATCTTATTTACATGATTTAAGTAATTAAAAACGTTTATTCAATATAATGAAAAGAGAAAGGAAATACTGGGTAAATAAATGCTACTAACTTAATGCAAATATGGTAATCATTTTGTTTCAAGGCTTGACTATAATGATTAATGAATGTAGATCGTAGAGAGATAAAGTGAGAGAGATGGAGAGAGAGAGAGAGGGAGAGATAGACGGAGAGAGAGAAATAGAGAGAGAGAATGAGAGAGAGAGAGGGGGGAGAAAGAGAGAGAGAGAAAAAAAGTTGTGAGTCGTTAGAAAATAACTTAGATATGTTCATATTTTTAGGCATCGTTGTTAAGCATTTTATTTTTTACATCATATAGAAAATAGGATAAACATGATAAACATTAAATAAGCCCAAAATATGAAGAAATGCAAAATCTGAATGGGCACCAGCATAATAAACTAAAGAAGTACAAAGTAACAAGTATTATTATTTGATCGACAAATCTACACCTCCTGGGATGATTTCAAAAACATTTGACAGGTCACAATTTAATGTTTGTTTTTTATCCTAACATCATCGAAATTCAGACGAAAGAGTATTCTCTTTCAGCTGACGGTTAAACACCGGATGAGAGAGAGAGAGAAAGATTTTCGCTTTTAAAATAAGGCAGGAGCTACTAGAAGACTACTTACTTCTCTTACATGATACAACTTCTGAATGATTAGCCTTAAACCAAATTATCATAAGATTCGTTTTTTGTGTGTGTTAATGGTCATTGACAATAAATACATGTACATTAGCTTATTGTTCTAATGTATGTATTTGCATTTGGCAATTACACAGTATATTTACATATGGCACTTTGTCCAATCAAAAACAGGTGGTCGTATTTTTTACCCTCTGGATAAAATTCGACTTCTGTTGAAAACATGACAAACATACATGAATACAATGTCATTATTGAAATTACGTAAATCTACAACTGACGTTCTACACTCAGAGTAATATAACGTAATTAATTCGACGAATATATCACATTCAGAAGCGATTACCAACAATACAAACGGAGGTTAAAGCTTGCAGACATGATAAAATACAAGTCCAAAAGAAAATTGATTATTAAATGTATATATATATATATGTATATGTATATACTTTTTTGTTTTGCATTATGAATTCAAAGATTTATAAAAGAGCAACAATTCTAAAACCATGCGTTTTACAAATATCATTGACAAAAAGTAGAAAGGTAAAATACATATTAACAAACAAAATAAAGAAACAAAAGAAAACAAACCAAACCAACTAAAAAACATCAACAACAAAAATCAATTCCTTACTGTATTATATTACAAATATTTACAAGTGTTTCAATCAGAGAGTCTGTTTTATTCAAACAGTTCTCGATTGATATAGCTATGCCCGGCCAAGCCTCTTGTTTTATGGACATATCCATATTGGGTCGCCGAAGCGTACCCTAAAGTATAACATTGAATATTAATACGATACACAATTCATTTCATTTAAAGGCGGGGCATCCTACCGACGCTTCTTCCGATGTACGTATACTGCCATTTATTGCTCACGATGTCCCAATGTGTCGACAGCCGTGTCCCACAATGCATCAAAATATGAAGATGCTTGGGTGTAGGACCCGGAAAGCGCTCTATATACGCCTTCACCGAAAGATTGTACAATTGAAAATACATTACAGCAATAATTGTAGCAATATCGGTAAAATACCCAGCCTTTAAAACTGAATACAGAACCAACTTTACAATTTGCAAATGTTCAAAAGGACGATTTAGCGAAATAATAACGAAATACGAATAATTATCATAATGTAAGTCAATCTTCACAATATTAAATACGCTTATGTACCGCAATGTTATCAGTATTAACATTATTATTAATTATTATTATTATCATTATTATTATCCTTAATATCATTATTAATATCATTATCAATATTGTAGCAATGTAGCAAATTTGTATTAAATACGACCATACTATTGATCAAAATTTGTAATCAAGTTTGAAATGTAAATATAACTTTGTTTTTCCAACAGAACCAAGTTTTACTAAAGGATTTAATCAAGATGTGTTTTGTTATGTTTGGTACTTAAGGTTGTATTATGACAACCGGTGACCCAGACTATGTTAATAATCTTGAAGGTGACTGGTAACTCTTGAGCGATTAGAACCATAGTTTTTATCTTTATCAATGAAATGATAGTAGATCCCATGCACGTTTTCCTCACTTTGTTCCCTCCCCCGCAACAAATTGCCCCCCCCCCGTGACTTGGACTCCCCATAACCCCCCCCCCCCCCCTCCAGCTTTCCTCTCCCTTGAAACTAATTATTACACCGATGAACGATATCAATTAAAAAATACTGTTTGTCGCTGTAAAAGGTCAAATATAAAGACAAGAGTACAACATTGCAGAAAACAAAGACCAGAAAATAAACGAAGATAGATGGATAACGAAACAAATTGCAATAAGATTGAACATTCTGGGATATACACATGTATTATTATTTTGTCATAACAATTTAATAATGACAAAAACATTTAAGCAAAAAGAGATAAGTTCGATATATTTTAAATGCATAATACTTACGCTTGAAGTATTGAATTCTTACTACTAACTAATACAAGGTTTGCAACATCTGCAGCAGTGATTGGGATATGCAGCGAACTTTCGATGCTTTCTGTGCCGGAGCTCAAGGCGTGGCTGGTCGTCAGTGACCTGCTCTCGATCGCATTAGTAGCCGGCAGACTGACCTGATGTGGTGGTGATGTCGTGGTCATGTGCGACAGCGAGGTCGTCTTGATGACATCGCCGGAGACCGTGGTCATCGTTGTTATGATCGGGAGCTTTGGTTTGGTGTCGACTGCGGTATGATGAGGGCTTGATGAATGCTGTAAAACGGCATTATGATGGCTGTGGTGATGATGATGAGGGTGATGATGGGTTTGTTGGTTTTGATGACTAAATTCTTTCTGACGTTCATTCGAACTTCTCTCTTCACTTTGATGTGTGTTCTGCTGTTGTTGTCCGTCTTGCATCTTTATCTTCTTGGCCATCTTTCTTTCCTTAGCTCGCCGATTTTGGAACCATATTTTTACCTAAAAAACATATCGCCAAGAACGAAATAAAATGTTTAATAGTCTGAAAATAATTGTGCATGTTTCTCCCGTGGAAAGTTTTAGGAATTCAACCGATCAAATTCACTGTAGTAACTTTGATGACTACTTCTATCAGTTTATTGGGAAACAAAATTAAATTGTAAAGGTTTATCCTTTTTTCATTTTGTGTAGATGTAAAGAATGTAAAGAAAATGTTCATAAATATTAATTCATCCGTTTATAGCTTCCTTTGTGAAATGCAGGCGGGATTAAATATTAAAACAAGATGCAAAAAAAAGAGTTAAACAGGTAGAGTGTATCTTTTTAACCGCCCATTTTGATACAGACATTGTATTATTTCTTTTTTAAAGAAATACCAAAAAAACAATTAATTTTGGCTTGTTATAAACAACCAAGAAAATTGAAAGAGTTTAAAGACCCAAAGTTAACAACTGAATTATTCAAACCCCTCGTAAATTGCGTTTTTCGTATTAACTCAAGAACAAAAGGTTGACTGGTTAAATTGACTAAGATGAATACTTCACAAATTATGTGAGTTTCAATATGTCACATTTTCAAGAGATATAAATCTGGACAAATCAGTTTCTAACATAAAACAAATAAAAAACTTGGTATTGCTATGAATAATTTAGTTGATACCAGTTTCAAAATGGGCAATGGCACAGATACCCCTACTTGTTATTATCATTTTTTTTTTACCGCAAAGTTAAATAATGTACCCACCTGTCTTTCCGAGAGCCCCAGAGCTAACGCCAGCTCGCTCTTCCGTCTGATAGTGATGTATCGACTGTAATGAAATTCCTTCTCCAGCTCTAGCCTCTGATGGTCCGTGTATACGACGCGATACTTGTCTTTTGTTCTGGTCTTACCTGGAAAAAAGGAAAGACATAAAAAGAGAGAGAGAGAGAGAGAGAGAATAACATTATGGTAGGCCTACTTCGTGTGACATAATTATAGATACAAACAACAATTTCTCACACGGCGCAAATACCACCCCGGCCCCCCTCCCCCGACAAAAATATGGGAAGTTCCTGAGACAAGCCGAATGCCTTTGCAGTTCCTTCACATCTACCTCGTCACCTCTGATAACAATTTACTCGTGTCATAATTACTACTCATGATTCTATGTAAAGTAAACTTGCTTTAATAATTGAATTTCTTCGATTGTATTTTTTGATTGTCACGTTATATCCAATAGATGTGAAATGATTTGAATTGACTTGAATTTTAAAAATTATACCTAGACTTGTATACACGGACATTCTATTGATTCAGAGTTTTCAGACACCCTTATCCAACATCATTTTTCAATATTATTCCCATAACTCCACATGTACATATTATATTTAAAGCATATTTATTTGCTATACATTTCCTGCATGTTTCATTATAATTCGTGTATTTTCAACGTCTCCTTTGAATAAATTCTGATTCGTTCGTTATATTTTAGATTAGTAGGTCAAGTTTGACGCCATACAGTTTGTAATATTTAATATATAGTTGTCCCGTTTACAAAGCATTGTATTGCATTGTGATAACAATTCGACAATAAACACTTATTTCAGATTTACATCCATTCAAATATTACAAACATAAAAACAAAATGTACGTGACAAGATAGGGTAATCGAGAATTCGTGACACGACGAGCTAATAAAAGGCGCCAAATAAACGAGCGAGAAAAAAAGAAACCATCACAGACCACCCTTTCGCTATTAAATCATTTCCCCCTATTTTCATTTATTGATACTGTATGATACAGCAATATGTGTTATCTGATTTCGTTTGTAAATATGCAAATATCATATAAAGTGTTATCATTTGGTAAACACGCCTTTTGACTACAAAATGCTAAATAAAAGTTAGTGTCAAGTTTATAAGGTCGAACACGGAAGGCAAAAAAAAAACAGGTTAATGATACGATCTCACTGTGAAAGATAATATTAAGTTTGGTGTCCTATTTAATAAAAACTTGTTATCAATAACAAAATTGGAATAACTGTTATAAGCTAATGAAAACCTTACATTCGATTGGGTGAGAGCAAAATTGTATCAGAAATTATAAGACACTTGTTATTGATAACAAGTTTTATGAAACAGAGCCCAATCATGCAATTGCAATGAGACAGAAAATGTGAAAACGATTGGAAAGGTTGATCATGTAGCACACGAGTCTTGGTGTATAATGTGATGTTTTATAATCCTCAAAATTATAAGAAATTGGCAAATACAGAGTACCTTGAGTCACGTGCAGTGTATACACATAAATGTGTATATGGGACTAGACATTTAAGTTGTGGTCCACAACCTTTAGCTGCTACGTGTCATGTGTCGAATATGAGGGCATTTGAAGAGCCAGCCTATTCAGTGGGACCTTTTATCTTTGATACTCTTCCACATTAACATTACAAGAATGGACAAAAACTCAAACTATCTGTCAGCTTTCCCGGCACCTAACCTTCTCTTTAATTCAAAACGAATGATTAAAGATTTTCATTATGAAAGCAATTATAATCAAACATGAAGCAAATAGATTATGTTCTCCTTTTAACGGACAGGAAAAATTAACGCTAATCTTGAGCTCTGGGATGGGAATCGTATTTTGAGAGAAAATTGCTCAGATTTATTCTGGATTGTTTATCATGCAGTAGATTGGTTACTTGAACCAGTGAAACAAAAGAAAACGCATCAAATCTTGCTGGGCATCATCTTCGATAAAAAAAACACAACTCCCATTTAAAGCACATGGTGTCGGGCCAACTTACCCGGATTTTCTTATATTTCTATGTTCATTACTCAGCCACTATAAATTTTCTACCAAAATGGTTTGGCACATGTCATTTATTTGTAATCTTGAACATTCAGTATAAGTTTCGTTGAATGTTGAGGAAATTTATTTCCAATGTTTACCAGAACTCAAGTTTATCATTAACTACAACTTTTGGATTCGAATGTATTTAAATGGAATGATTAAGCCCATCTATATATTTCATTATTAAACATGATTCCAATACCATGAGGAAAAGATTTATAGCGCTTTATTTCAAATGACAGGCATAAAGATAACGGTTGATATCATTTTTCAAACTGATGTATCCGTTAAAACAAATCTTTTTGTTTCTTTAGTTTCAATCATCTACATTATGCAAATTGGCCTGAAATACTACAAAGAAATGGAACTCGTAAAATTAATGCTATTCCAAATCGAGACGCTAAGGAAAAGATGACAACATTGGCACTTATTTTGAACGAAACAAAACAAATTAACAAAAGAAAGAAAACTTGTCACTCAAAATACAACTATTGAGCCTCTTAAACATTTTTACAACCCAACCCTAATTAAGGAGAATGTAATAGGGAAGAAAATAAAACATGTGTTATTTTCCCGCGTTTTATATGTTGTTAAAAAAGCATAAAACGACAGATGGACATTTCTCACAATATTTTAATCTTTCTTTGTATCATCATTGTTGTGTGTAATTTGATAGTAAAGTTGAATAAATTAATTTCTGCTGTTACCGAGAGAGCAGAAGGATCTAGTAGAACACAAATAACGGAGGCTTGTTAATAATTTACATCCAGGCAGACATGCAATATTGCTCTTGTTTGCAGGAGAAACTGTTTTCGTTTTACTCATTAAAACTTTTCTTTTATTAACTATAGTAAAGGTTCTTTGGTCCACACAGAGAAATCACTCTGCCATGTAGCTATCCAGAGAAGAAGATGTAAACAATGTTTTGTTCGCGCAAAATAGAGAGAGTAATGGAGAAGAATATGTAGAATTTTCAATTTCCTCTGAATCCGTTTGAAGTAGTCACCCGGAGTTTCTCTCTCGGGTTTAGTTTTATTCGTATCCTTTAATAGCAATGTTTTATGGCACCCGATATGTTGCAGTAGGCAAGTGGAGAGTAACTTTATGATGCTCTTGTCAAATATCGGTTTAATATTTAACCCAGCTTGGGATTATAAATCATTTGGGGTTCAAAAGTATGTCAGAGATACAAGAAGGTAAAACAGATACCAAGAGAAGTGGAAAAGTCACGCTAATTGTTCGTTCATTCCCCTTGCCAATCGAATACAGTTAACCCTCAACCAGACTACATTCAATCTAACAAACAGAGATTCGTTTGGTTCCATCAGAGAAAATGAAGTTTTAAATATGTCCGAAGTACAAACTTCATTGTTTGCTCACTTTGTATTCGCTAGAAAGCGGGAAAACCGGTTTAAATTTGTGTGATGTTATGATTATACTTTCTATGGTTCGACGACGATGAAAGCCCTAGCCTTTTCATCCGTTTTAAAGAAATACTGTACATAAAACGTGCTTTTTGCATGTACCTTTTTTGGTGGTTCTTTGTTTTGTAAGTCGTGATAATATTTGGTTGCAAAGTGTCTTTTTAACGCAAATTTCTTCTTTATTTGATGGATGCCTTCACGAAAAAAAGCAATATGCAAATTCGGGCGGCATGAACGCTCATTTCAAAAGGCATCGGGGTGTTTTATTTTCATTAGATACGTTTCTTGTGGTGTTCCAAAACAAACAGATACACTGAATGCAGACTATTCGTCGTTATCTCCCAGTAAACTATTTAATGATTTGACCGTTCACCGCGCTAACGAGATTTTCATGTCAGTTTATGTTTATTTACACGTGTCTTGACACCGCTAACGGTCTTTTCTTTTGTTTGTTTACCACTTCTTATCTTCCACCCCTCTTTTTGATGATGAAGCGAAAACAGTAATTTGGCACTCATGTCTGGGGAGGGGGGGAGGGGGGGGGGCGGATCTAACGAAAAATAATCTTAAGGGAGAAATGGGAAACTTAAGGGAGAAATGAGTGTAGACATAGTCATAGACATTTCTATGCTATTTTAAATCATCACTCTTGTAAATTATTCTTTCGAACAGATGAGTATTTTTCTCGTTATTTTTTTTATATTTCTTTAAATTTTCAGTTATGCACCATTCTACACTGTTTTACGGCTTCTTATTGTTTTTTGTTGTTGTTGAATAAATATCAATTCATTTTGAATGAATGAAAGAATTTGAATACTAAACTGAATGTCATGTGTTTAGAATTGATTTTAGGGGGCGTAAAGAATGTAATGCTTGATATGGGTCTAAGTATTCTCCCTTCATGTAAACTTCTTCATGTACTTATTCTTTTAAGTACTATATGTAGTTTGTCAAAGATATACATATGACGAAAACAGAAAGATCCACCGACAAAATCTAATCATTTATGATATAATTAATTGAAACAGTCTCTTTTCAAAGCTATAATGTTGTATAAGAATTTACAAAGTGAATACGTACGCTTTACAGTGAATGTAAATAACATCAAGGGTTCATTTTTCTAGATGTTAATGATATACGGTGCGTATACTTTAACAAATATTCAATATGTTCAACAATACCATAGATAGAATGACATGTTTTCACGTGACATGATCACTTCTGTTCCATACTGTTTTATACCTCTTATATTTATAATAGTTCACTAGCCGTTTAGCATGCCCACGCAGTTGAAAGATCATAAACAAATCCATCAATGAAAATTTATTCAAGAGGGTTGCACAATAATCCAAAAAGCATCTATAAAACGATTATTACAAGTCGACTTTATTGGGCCAAACAGCCTCTTAGAACATCAGGAAAGAATAACAAATTAGCAACATTAAAAAGGTGCTTCTGCAAAGAAGGTCTAATGATTATATAAAGAGCATGTTACAAGCAAAATTGCCCGCTGTTATATCATAAAACACTTCCCAGAGGTGTAGCATGGTAGAAACAGCATACCAGCGGGTCATTAAGGAATTAGCAGTGGCTTGTTTTACAACCAGGTCGAATTCTCTTATCAGACTTCGTGCTACAAAGGTGTAGACAATTTCATACATGCAACGTTGGAAACCGGGGCAATGTCTTTATATTGATATTAATATATAAAACTTGTAAAATATAATAACATGGAACACAAAGCACTTCCAAAGAATTGTTTTAATTAATGATATATGTACATGTTGTGTCAAATGACGAAATGTTTGACTTTTGCGAAACTTTTTGTTTAACGTAGATACAGCAAAGACTTGCCAATTTCATAAACCTGTCTAAAAGGGGGCACGGCAGACTAGATTTCCATTCCTAAATACGTAAGATTAACTATACGGGTCCAGAAACAGATTTTCGAGGCAAGAAAAATATATTAACAAACGACGAATTCAATTTGATATTTGTAAAATTCCAGGCAGAGTACTCTAATGTCGTCATATAAGACACAAACTCTCATATTTTATTCATGGTTTATGCAATGTTTTTGTGAACTCTTGCAGTGCTGAGTGAATGGCACATATACTGCTGAGTTAAGAAAGATTTGGTTTCGTTTCTTTATCTCAATTTAATTAAAAGGAAAGTAAAAAAACAAATTATGAAAAACGTATCATTTTGGAGTTAATTGAATGAATTGCAGAATAGCATTTAAGATCACGATTAGTGACGAGGATAAAGATTCAATGTAAAGCAGTTGTGAATGTCTAAAACGATTGCATTTAGGATGATGCAGCTGCCAGGAAACAATTCCAGAATTTCTAAACCAAAGCATCTGCTTGAGACCCTCATCCAAAAACGAAGATCCATAAAAAGCTGTTAGCCCACTATATGGATTATAAAAGTGTTATTAGTCGTCATATATCCCGTGCTTTTATGGTATGAACCCAACGTTTTGACGCCAACAGACTCCCGTACTCCACTGTTGTCTATTATGTGCCATAACCCAATAAAACCAGTATAAATCTGCCGACAACTCTGGGCAATTGAAGGTACTTATTTCATAAAAGCTTATAAACCTATTCAAAAGACACATTTAGAGAATACATTTGCAAATTTGTTGCTGTAAATTCATAAACGCTTATAAAGTTCGGGGAAGGCATTTTGGGTACCACAATACATGTGATCCTGCTGAAGTAACACAATAATGCTCTGGTTTTTTCTTATGGAATATTGATCAGTTTTCGTGTCTAAAATGTGATAAATCTCTCAAGCTTGGAAGGAAATTACTTTTAAGATTTTGTCTCAAGACCGATTGGAATAATAAAAGGATTATAATCATTACCAGGTAAGAAAATATTTCAGAGTAAAATATTGATACATTTTATGAAATGTTAGTGGACAACATGTAAGTTATAGACATCTTAAGAAAAAATAGACATCTTATTTTATGTCAGGTGTTTTCATGACGTATATTAAATCAACATTTGAAATAATTGCACTCAAAGTTACAAAATTGGTCGAGTATTACCTGCGATACCCTTTTATAAGTTTGTCCAGATATTTACTTTCAATCTTTTAACAAAAAAACAAAAAAGAAGTTTAGATGTTTAAATTCATTTTTTCCTTCAAATTACGAGACAAAAAGCTTTCATGAGATATAATCGGCAATACTGCTGGATTTACGTGAAAACGTTTGCTTTGATCAACAATATAATTTTAGGTTACGTCATTATGAGTCACAATTCATTCCAATAAATAATGCATATATGCGGCTGCGTTGACGAAAACTGTTGATGGGAATTAAGAAAAGGGGATTCATTATATTATTGTGTATAAATTATGTTTCACCCCATAAACATCTATCTGAATTTTAAAATGTATTACCACGTGAGTCGAACTTTATTTGTATGAATTACAATGATCTTATTTTACCATTTGATGCGATTTTTTAAATTATGTTTCATTCGAAAATTTCGGATCAAGGATTTTCAGGCCGGGGGGAGGGGGTGGGGCACAACATTCGACTTTGCAGGGGGTGGGGGAGGCACAGGCACCTCTGGATCCCTGCTGATCTAGCTACGTTCAAACATATTGGTTTATATAGTGGTAACTTATAAATTTAACCATGACTAACATAATAGATTATAACAAACGAGGCGATAAAGTGATTATGTGAAAGCTGGGAATGTATTCAACTAAAACATAATAATTATGCAAAATAGACTTAAGCTCAATTCTACCATGGACCTACTACTTTGTAGGTCCATTTTACATAGTAAATGGACTACGCATCCTTTTGAAGATTCATGACCTCATTCTGCTCAATTTGTATTTAAAATCAATACGTAAAAGTTTTTTTTAATTGTTTTTTTCTCTTTGAATCGTCGTCAAAATAGGACATTAACAAACATAAGTTTTTCACATTCGCTAAAGCAAATGACAAAGTGAATTGTCTGTATTTAAAAAAAAAAAAATATATATATTGTTTATTTCTATTATTTGAATATTTAAGAATGGTTTTGAAAGATTTATCCAGACCATAATGAAAAGAACGGTTAAATTTAAAATGCATTTAGCATCGGCATAATCGGTATGCATTGAGAATCATTACACTTTGTCTGGCGAGCGGCATAACTTCTTTAAGCCAATAAAACACGTGAATGTTAGAAACAAACTGATTTTGCTTTATTTATTTCCATTCTGTGCGTGGATCTCGCCGTGAATTTGACGATACTTTAACATTCCTGTTCTACACTATACTTGTTTGTTCATTGATGATTATATAACGACCTCCCCAGGTTAGTACGCTGTGTTCCACCTTTATGACCCCAACATTGAGGTAAAATGAATTCAAAAGCTACATAATTCTAAATTAATGCCAAGTATCATATCTCGATACAAACGTATACGACTATTCGCAAAGTAATGTAAAAAAAGCAATTGAGTTATCGCAATTCTTAATGCTGTATTGTTTGTATAGGACTGTTTTACCAGCTGAGCACCAATTGTACAATAGTTTAAGTACGTGTACCTTTGTCTACATTGTAAGAAAGGAAGGGACAATATAAACAGCACCACCGCATGTTTCTTTATTATTTCCCTTTTATTTTTGTATTCATTTAGACTGGTTACTATTCACTGAGGCCTACAGCTTTACAAGCTCGCTTCCATCTTGTTTATCTCAGTTTAATCAGTACTTTATATTGACGACTTATCTTTATGTTATTTATTAGGTATTATTGATTGTTATTTTATCACACAAAAAACAACTTGTACTTTCTTTTTAAATGTAAATGTGTAACATGAAAATAAAATAAATGAAATGAAATGAGTTCAAATCTTTTCTTATGGCATGTGTAAGATGGTTTACATAAATATATAGAGTTACAAAACAAATGTTGATCGAATATGTAACTAACTGGTGAGAATGTAATCTGAACATTCAAATTTAATTCGTACTAAGGTATAGAGAAAATCTATTTGATAACAAATTGTATTGAAATTTGCTTGTTCGGCCCAGGAGTAACATGAGAAAATATTTTAAATAATTTGTCTATTAACTGTTAAGTGTGACTTTTCCTCATAAATGGAAACTGTGCGAAAAACCGGAGTCCTCTAACTCCATGGTTGAAATTTATTATAGGGAAAACAAATCAGTAAGATAACTTTAAAAATAATACAAGGGTGATACAGGTAATGTTCAAGATAACTTTTGCTTTCTGATTATCAAATTATTTTGTAACAATTTCGATCAATGATTGAAAGACGGACAATTGAAAAAACAAACTATTTCTATTTTAATGTTTGATTCGAATGCTTAGAGAAGCTTCAAATGAAGAAGCTATCAAAAGCGTTTTTGATAATTATATTTTTTACAATCCCGATTAGTTAAATATTTCATTTAAAACCAACCCTTCCAATTTACTTGTTTAATTTCCTGTCATGTATTATGTTTGAATATCCCTTATATATTGATCAAAACGTAATACAAACGGTAATGCTGGTGAAGTTGGATAATAATACAACGATTTGTGGTGTCTATATATACACAGTTATTGGATTGTAAAATGTGTTTTTTGTAGATAAAGCATCTATTATCTCTTAAATGGCCAAATAATGAATTTCCAATGAAATTATAAGGGTCAATAATTTTTGTTTTCATCTCTTAAATTTGCATTTGTTAATGAAATTGAAAAGTTCTTTTTTTTCTTCTTTAAAGTGTTTACCAGACGAAACGTCAAGTAAAAAATGGTACACAAGACTTTTAAGTATATGTTTTGAATGAATTAATATGTATGAAATGAAAATGTAGGGCTATAGCAAATCTCAATGTAAATGGATGAATGTTATATCGTTTTATTTAGTTTTTGTTAAATACCTGTTTGTGGGTTAAATCGATAAGTAGAGCTTTTCATCCAGTCATATGTGGTCATCATTGGTCGATGAAGAGCCTGGGCGACTGTCTGAATCCCACCAGGGCTAACGTAAGCTTGCCCCTGGTTATGAACCCCAGCATAGTCGTCAGAAACCCCGGAGTAAACCGACGTCGGCGGCGCACACGACACTGTGTTCGGGTTCTGCGAGGCATGGTGGATGTATTGCCACTCCGTAACCGGCGCCGCGCCGCCGGCTGAGGCGGCGATGGCGCCGGCTAAACCACTGCTGGCCCAACCCGGTGTTGAGTTGGATTGGTGGTGCACGGCTGAATTGGACACGGTAGCAGTGGCGCCGCTTACCGGTGCGACGTGTTCCCCGCTAGCGGTGACGCCGTGCAGCTGCCAGTAGTCTGCCGGTGAGAACTGATGATGGGGTGGAGCAGGAGGAGGATGGGAGGCCTGCTGCTGGTAGCCCCCCGAAGCGGACGGGTGGTGGAGATACATGCTCTCCGCTTGCTGTGGGTGCAGATACTCTAGCGTCATCATAAAATATGGTTTTATAGATGTGACGCCCTGGTAATGAATATTATACGACCGTTTGGCCAATAAGCGTCTTTTATATCATCGGCCTACTACCGGGCAACAATCACAGTTTAATGTCCACAGTCTAATAATACAAGAAACTCCCTTTACCGAATAACAACACCGTACAAAAAGGTGGAGAAATGTTGAATTTCAAAGGCGATTAAATATCTTCGAAGTTTGTCCGAATCGAAGAAGCTCGATTGTAGAAGATGTGTTGTGAAAGAGAATCGCGATCTGTCTGATCTACGGAACAACCCGCAGTCTTGAGACATCCCCAGATCAGAGGTTTGTTTACCTAACTCGCTTGTCTTGCATCTAATCAACCAACCCGTATTTTTTACCAAGGTTTAAGATGACGCCTAGCACGCGGAATGCCCATGCCGGGATGGAATTAAAGCCCCCCCCCCCCCCCCCCCCCGCCCATGCCCATCCATCCCGTCAATATACTCCCAGAATAATAGAAAAATAACATCTAAATGTACTCATTTTCTTTGAATATATATAACATCATGTATGAAACCGTATCAAGATCTAAAAATCATTTCTTTTTTAAGAACCATTAACATGTTTTGTTATATTGTTTTAACCTATATTAGGTACGGGATCGTAAAGTCATAACTTGAGCAAATAATGTTTTCTTTAGTAAATAATGTTTAATGTTTTTAATGGTTTTTTTAATAAATGTTCAACTTCCCTATTTCGGTTTGGTTTTCGAATGTTATTAATCCAGAAGAGAGAAAATATTTCGATATGATTATAAAGTTACAACTTGGGTTCAATCATGACAAGGTAATACGTGAAAAGCGAAAATAAATTAGATATATTCTGAAGAAAAAAGCATTTAAAGCAATTAAACACTGTTCCTTTTTAAATGTATTTAGAAGTCATGCAATAAATCCTTTAAAAACTTCATACCCCTTTACATGATGCTCTGATAGGTTATTTCATTGTAAAGATTCATTCTCCGTATTTCTTCTTTTATAAGAAGGTGGTTTAATTTACTTAATGTACGGGTCCGATGTGACGTTAATCATTTTAGTGCATTTACTGAGGGGAACATTCCAGAAGGCAATAGTACTATTGCCACGACCGAGACCGAAATTATCTAGTTATACATATCACTGAGTGCATTTTTAAAGTAAGAAATACATAAGCTATCTAAAGAACGGTAAGGACTTTATTGTGATCTCACAATATGACGTCATTTTTAGCCAGGAAGCGGAAACAGAAATGGCGCCCAGGCGCTTGTGTCGTAAGTAGTATCCCCTAGGTAGCTTGAGCAGCCTTCACGGCATACGTACACAGGCAAGCGGGAAAATAATAACAATATTTCACTCTGACATCACAGCTTTTAATTGAGACAGTGCTATTCAGAAAGAAACATTTTATATAACAAACCAATGTTTAGAAAATACTATATTGGGGTGAAATAGAAATAATGGCATTTAGATTAAATACACCATAATCAGCAACAGTAGCTGCTTTAGTAGTAATAGTATAGGTAGTAGTAGTAGTAGTAGTAGTAGTAGTAGTAGTATGAGTAGTAGTTATAGTAGTAGTAGAAAATGGTAGTAGTAAAAGTGGTAGTAGTAGTAGTAGTGGTGGTAGAAGTAGTAGTTAGTATAGTAGTAGTAGTATTAGTAGTAGCAGTAGTAGTAGTTGTATACAAATATACACTGCCTTGAGAGGTTCTGGTTAAAATTATGCGCAAGAGGTGACTCCAATAGTACTATTTGCTGAGGGGCGCAGCCCCGAAGCAAATGGTACTTTTGGAGTCACCGAGGCCCATAGTTTAACCAGTACCTCGAATAGAAGGCATGGTATATTTGTTTTATATCCTGCATCAAAAATGTATTTAAAATTTTAAAAAAGTCAATTTTTGTCTACAAAAGATTTAAAATATTTTGTTTTCATTAAATTAAGATTTGAAGAAAAAAAATTGATTCAATTCAAAAAAAAAAATCACATTTGTTTTCAACTCCCAAATAGTAAACCAAATTAGTAGTCTCATATAGTACTTTCTAAAAATAGGTCAAATATCTCTGGTCATGTGACGAGCTCTCAACCAATCAAAAGCCAACAAATTTTTGATGCAGGATATAATAATAGTTATAGTTATAGTAGAAGTAGTAGTAGTATTAGTAGTAGTAGCAGTAGTAGTGGCAATATTCAGCAGAATTAGTGTAGCAGTACAAGTGGTAGTAGTAGAAAAGTGGTAGTAGTAGTAGTAGTACTAGTAGTAGTAGTAGTAGTAGTAGTTATAGTTATAGTAGTATTAGTAGTAGTAGTAGTAGTAGTAGTAATAGTAGTAGTAGTAGTTATAGTTATAGTAGTAGTAGTAGTAGTAGTAGTAGTAGTAGTGGTAGTAGTAGAAAAAGTGGTAGTAAAAGTAGTAGTAGTAATAGTAATAGTAGTAGTAGTAGTAGAAGTAGTAGTAGTAGTAGTAGTAGTAGTAGTAGAATTAGTAGAAGTATTGGTAGTATAGTAGTAGTAATATTAGTAATAGTAGTAGTAGTGGTGGTAGTAGTAGTAGTAGTAGGAGTAGTAGTAATAGTGGTGGTGGTGGTGGTGGTGGTGGTGGTGGTTGTGGTGGTGGTGGTGGTGGTGGTGGTAGTAGTAGTAGTAGTAGTAGTAGTAGTAGTAGTAGTAGTAGTAGTAGTAGTAGTAGTGATAGTAGTGGTATTAAAAAGAAGAGGGACAGAGAGAAGAGAGAGAGAGAAAGAGAGAGAGAGGAAGAGAAATAGGGGGTGGTGATGAACCAAAGTTAGATGAGAAGTTCAAAGATAATGACGGGGAACAATAGAAATAGCAAGGCTACAAAACTATTAATATTAGAGTGTAATTATATACATTCTGTCCGTCATTATGTTTTTCTCTGTCATAATCCTGGTTAACCACTAGAGTGAAAGAGTCTGAATAACATCAAAGAGGGACCGCCCGTTATATGGAGCGCCTGCCTTGCCTGTGATGCGGTATCGTCTAAACATTACCAGAGGCGCTAATGAGATATTTAATGGTCCTATTCACGATGTGAGGTCACTCATTTACATATTTTGTGACGAAGCATGGTAACGAACGGATATTGAATGGGACCTTAATGGGAATTGGCCCCTTCAGAAATGTCAGGTTAACGTCAACCAAAGAGTCTTAGAATGTTCCCCGGCGGAAATGTAAACAAGCATTATCATGAAATGTCAACTCATAACGATGTTCGTACAATTTGTTTTCAACGAAAAAAAAATCAACATCATAGTGTGATAATACACCGGCAATATTTTTGTATTTGCATTTTCTATCTATAAGAAAACTTATTTCATATGGTACATTGATATTTTGTTTTTACAAAACAGCGGTTTAATATAACTAGTATGCAAAGTAACGTGAACGATTTTTGAACTAAACTTTAAAATGATCAGAAGATAGTTCTAAATGTCGACATGTATAGAAAAACATGACACAGTGAATGTGAATTTGCTGTTGCTAGTATGGATGGATGCCCTTGTCATCAATTTATTTTTCATAAGTCGCATTATTTCTATAATTATATATACACACATGTACTTAATGTTGGATTGATGCCCTTGTCATCACTTTGTTTTTCATAAGTCGCATTATTTCTATAATTATATATACACACATGTACTTAATGTTGGATTGATGCCCTTGTCATCACTTTGTTTTTCATAAGTCGCATTATTTATATTATTATTATATACTTAATTTTTGATAGTTTCTGCGCTCTATAAATGTATTATTATTATTATTATTATTATTATTATTATTATTATTATTATTGGGATGCTGAATTCCTAAATCAATGTTAGCAGATTTATATGGCGATACGCAAGGAACTATCAATATGAATGGGACATAAAATCATTATGGTTTATTTTCAAGCAACAAATCAATTCAATTCGTTTTATTCCATATGCATATTGAATAATTGCAGTGTTTACTGTAAAGTATGTGGCTAGGATTCATAAAATATTAACCATTGTTATGAACCCCATTGGAATAAGCTATTAATCAGGTTTGAAGATGGGCCATCCATGTCAAGTAATATTTATTCTCTGTCTTGTATATGTTATGATTTAAATGTAAATTATAATTGACGAATATTATCATTCAATAATGATCAATCAGTCAATTAATTGTATGTTTTTTAAAAATAAATATCAAGACATCGTTAAGTGCATATTCTTCCAACTGATTCAAAGTGATTCTAGCAGAACCAGATTTAGCAACTTCGTTGCAAATGCATTTCCGACTACGAGTGTTGAGCGATTTTTCATTATTGCTAGTCTGTAAATAATAATTATTACGGCAAATTATTTATTTTACCCTACCTTGACGCTTTCAGTGCAGTTGCCTGATAATGAGACAATACATTTTGTTGACAAGTTAAATTTCCGTTACACGTGTTCTTTTAGAAATGTATTTTGTTATTTTTTTGTCCAGTTATTTTTCGTAACGAATTCATGCAAGAAGCCTATGAATGGAAAAAAATAATAATTACCATATTATGTTCCCACCAATATCATGTCCTATCCAATAGTGGCCTTATCATGATAAAGTCTTGCTAATGGACGTTAGTGATCACGGTGACTCGAACCCCGTTTTGTGATCAATAGTCCGGTGACTTTACCACTAGGCCAAAACGCCTACTGATTACCTGTACAATGGTTGATTATTGTCGAATTAATAAAGAGTTTTTACTAGAATTTTTGTAAAATTTCGTTTATGATTTTCACTGAATAATAATAAAATGCGTTGCTCAAAACACTATACCATGGATACATCCAAATTAAGCTTTGTCATCTTAAATATGATACTTCATTATGTGGAATGTAAATATCTAGACATGCCTTTTTCTATGGACCTCAACATAAAACAATTGAATACAAATCTTAATTAGAAACTGGATACAAATACAATAAAAATATGGAACCATCAACAGTACGATAGAAGTGCGGGCAGGCTCAATCAGACGACATTTCCACCCCGATCAGCTCGGCGTTAAAACAGCCCGGCCTTCGGTTCAGTATTCACATTTTACGTGTTGTTTATTTATCAGTCATTATTCAATAACAACAATTTTATAATCACTTTCCCAGGTTTCATCATATAATTTTGATGAATTCTATTTAGATATGAAAAAGATATATTGAAATAGCTTAAGATAAATTTATATTTCAAAGTTTGGTATGGATACCCGATAAAAAGTTGATAACCATGACAAATCACAAATTGTCATTGACTTAGAATACGCCCCAAAATTATTACGTAACCATTATATTTTACATAATGTACGGATGTTTATTATGTACTCAAAAAGGGAATAAATAATGCGTGCAGTAATCAGCGCATTTCTAAGATGTGCGAAGATTAATTGTCAGAAAGTTACATTAGATAGGAAGGCTTTGGAAAAGATAACTTTATCCCCGACTTTATCATGCAAGTTTCATTAAACAAAAAATTGAATCGGCAGTTTAAAATCTGGAAAGAGAGAGAGAGAGAGAGAAAGAGAGAGAGAAAGAGAGAGGGAGAAAGAGAGCGAGAGAGAGAGCGAGAGAGAGAGAGAGAGAGAGAGAGAGGATGGGATGAGGTATTTTTTTTTAACTTCTAAATTTTGTCAATGTTTCTTTCATACCAAATGTATTTCGTGCTATTGCTTATACGAGCAGCGGCCGATTCTGCGCCCGAGAGTTCGGCGTGTTGCGACGCTGTTTGTCGACTGATTTGACTCACTCGGGAAACATTTGCCCAGAAAATATAACTCTTCGATTCTAATAATCCCTTTTGATCCTTTGCGTACTGTCAAATTTATTATCATTTCTTATAATTGTTAAGTAACACTTTTCTTCTTTTAGGAGTGAACCAAAAATAACTTGATTGCTCTTTTAAGACTTCTTATTGAAAGCCAAAGCCTCGAAAAGTGGTATTAAAAAAAAAATATTCTGACATTGCTTGATTTAGTTGTTACAAATATTTATACCTAAAACCACGAGCAAATAATTATGATTCCACCATACAATGTAATTGATTTAAAATATGAAGAAAAAAGGGAAAACAGAGAGAGAGAGAAAAAAAAAGAGGATCTCTTTAGCTTTTGATCTGTACTGATCAAATTAGCTACATAGTACACATGTTATCTTTATCGATGTACTTTTTTTTTCCACCAATGTGAACGAAAGTGAAATATAGTTTGGTGCTGCTAATCAATCTAACTTTTGCCATAAGTTGTTTTTCCTAAGTGAACTATTATGTTTCAAAGAAATTATTATAAGTCTTTGGTGAAACTAATATGTCTGTCTCCTGAATTTGTGGACAAAGGTTTTGGAAGGCGATCTTTCATTGAAATTGATTTAGATAATACAATCCAAGAGCCATGTTTTTTCTATACATCGCCAATTTCTTTTCAAGTATTACAACATATTATACCAAGATAATCTGACAGATATATATTAAATCGAAACCCCTAGAAAAAATAATGGGAAGAAGAAATTAAATAAGATTAATATACTGACTTTGGCCAACATGTCCATTAGGTCATTAAAAATCATACCGTAAAACAAAGTATATACAAAATAACAAAAAAGTTGCCATAGATAAAGTGGGATAAAAAAGAAGAAGATGTCACTGATGATAATAATCTCTCATAGGATATTTGTGTAATATAAGGACAATGAAATTTAAAATATAATGACATTGAAGAAATAAAGGATTTGTTCATTATAAATATACTTTGCTTTTGGGAATTACAAAAATAATTACATATCTTGGTCTTTCTTCATCTCAAATTGTCATCAATGTTTTCTTTAAGTTTTATTCTATACCACTTAAAGAGATCGTTTAACAATGTAAACTCTGAGCTACACGGCCCTACGTGTTATCAGTGTCTGTGATATGGTGTAATATTGAAGCCCTAAAAAAACTGCGCTTTAAAATGATCAAGAAGTGCCTCAAAAAAGTAAAAATCTTGAGTGACTAGTTTTACCATACTCGTTTTCCCCAATAGACTGTAGTGTTATGAAAACCGTTTGGCAAACGGTTCTCAAAAATAGTAATTCCAATCATAAATATCTCGATAATCAGACAGGCGATCGGCTTGTAAAATTCATGGGGTTCGTGACTGACCTAAAGGTTTATAATTATCATTGCAGTATGAGCTTAATCCAGAATTTTGTTTCAGAATCTGAGACAAAGTTACCGGATCCCTTTAAGCCGAAATTTTGATAAAAATTTAATTCGATGAAAAATTAGATTGACCTCACTCTTCTTGATTTTCAGTACAGTCATAATGTTCTATTCGTTTGGAAAAAGGAAAGAAACATTCCCCTGCACTATTTATTGGTAGGTGAGAATATGGTATGCAGATTACAGTCATAAAGGGTTGTATAAAAACCAATCGGTGGCCATATACCTATGTGATTCAAATACCATGACTACTGTATTAAGCTCGCTATATAAAACACAGAAGGACCATCAGAGGCCTTTCCATCGAGGTATGTTCATACATCATTGATTAATGTATTTGAATCAGGACCTTGATGACAATAATAATATTTCATTCGTCTTCCTTATCCGTATTCGTTAGATTAAGGAAATCGCGCGAACCCTTAATTGTCTTCGATTCTACTGTGATGTTACTCATCGAATATCTTAGATTCTTATTAATGTAAAGCGTGACTATGACATGATGAGCTTTCAAAACAATAAACGTGAGTTCATTTATCTCAATTGGAATGATTGGATATTTAGTTTCATAACCGCTGCTTAACACAGCCTAGTGTACAGCCCAAGGCAAGCGGTGTTAACGCCGTACTAAAAGGACTTGAAATATCTTCAGATCTAGCATGTCTAGTTCGTAACCGCTCTTTTTAAAGTTATATTGTTGGCGATGTTTGATTGAGTAATAAAGGAATCAAACATTTATTTAAATTCAATTATCGGATCAGATAAAGAGAAATAAAAGACAGTTTGCATGGTAATTTGAATCAATCGCAACTCGCAAGACATGCCCTAGTTTCACCACCCACCTCTATAATTATGTATCTGTAGGTGGACTCGGAGAGCCGTAAAGGTCGTCCCATTCCTAATGAGACACAGAGAGGGAACATGAATTTCACAATGGCGGGAAAGGAGAAATGGGGGAAAAGGGAAGGCGAAAAAGGCGTACCATACTGTTAAAGAATTTTGTTACTGTTTCAAAAATGAAAGAGAAAGTATTGCTGTGATATCATTGTCTATAAATGTAAAGGGCGTATATAGAGAGGGTATAAAAGTGGTATGTAGATCAGAAGGTTTATAAAGTTATATTTATATTTCTTATCATACCATTGCTTATACTGACATTAACATGTTTTTGTATACCACCTGAAACTGGAAATAAAGCTTTGATTCAACATGTTAGTGATTTATGAACAAATTTTCTGACAATCTGTGACAGGCCATAACTCTAATTCATGAAATGAAAAGAAAAGAAGAATGTTCTTAGAAACCCATATATGGATCAAACACTTCTGACAAGATAACAAAAAGTTGTCAATCAATTTTGCTCCAATCAAAATATAAAAGGATAATACGACCAGATAGAGGTATAGAGATATAATTTGCAGACATGAAGTTTACAACAGGAAATCGTGAAGGGATAAATAGGAGGTATCATTATTTCCCTCTTTATCGACGCTTATGTTGTTGTTTAGTGGAAGGGATTGAATAGGTGAAGATATAACAGAACCCCCTCCCCCCAAATCTCTGATGTAGGAAATTTGTTGAGGAGGTGAGTTGGAGGAAACCAGCATTTCGTATCAATCATCGATATGATATGATTTATTTATTCACGTAATTAGAAGACGTATGTGAATTGATCATTAATTGTGTCGAATTGCTTTTTTACGGAAAGCTTTGGCTACCGTGCACTAACCGCCTTGAAAGGTGGGAAGCCAAAATAAAGATGGCGGCAATAAATGGTTGTAAAGCCATTCTAGGGCTCATATACCTATTAGTAGGTGAGTTCCAACTACTGCTTAGGTACACGGGAATCGTTTGAATGTCGAGGTCCATCATCATAATGTAGTTCATTGTCTGGTGATATTTGTTCTGAACTTATGTACCTAGATGTTTATCAACACAAATGTGTGAGGATACAGACCTCAAACATGATTTATTAGTAGACAGAAGATGGTAGTCATGTTGTCATGCCTTGTCGTATGATGTATAATAGTTTCATCAGTTTAGGATGTTCATCATTTTGTAGGAAATCTATGAACCTTTTGTGAAAGTCTCAGTGCATGAATATTTGCGAAATGTAAATGATTATTCGTTGGAGTAACTACATGTGTATATTCAGTACTTTACATTTAACTCTAAAAATGAAAATGGGAATATCTCCTTTTGTTTTTATGATAATGGGTTTGAGAAGGAGCTGTATCAAAATAGAAGGTTAGGTTTGAAGACAGGATGTCGGCCTTATAGTATTATAGATCCCGCAAAACACATTACAATTTAAAAGCACTAGCAAACTGACACAATATATATGTATAACCTCGGCCCCCCCCCCCTTTAACAAAGTACCGAAACGAATGAGTTTTGGAGGATATCTAAATGCTGTAATATGTAACATGTTTTACATCATTTGGTTTTGACTCTTAGTTCCCCTTTCGAATTGAAATGAATCAATAAAGAGTGCTTTATTAAAAGCTAAAAGGAGGAAAGAATGAATGTTTCAAATGGACGGGGATATTGATTTACATTTGAAACAAAATGTATCTATTGGCAACTAACAATCAAATTCCATTTTCGTACCCCGTCCACTTCTTATCCATGGTACAGAAACTTGGAAAATACACCATACGCAGTTCGTTATTGAACTCTATACCCGTACGAGCGCCTTAATGTGTACCGCTATAATAAAACTGCGAGATAGCGCTAACAACGCAAACAATACGCCGTTGCTGCAAATTGTTTAGAAAGAGTCATAAAATTCATTGGCCTTAATGAGCATTTGGTATTCCCTAACTTGTTTGGTCTGACGGTATTAAAGGCCACTACAAGCTCACTAAAATCCGATCTGACGCGTTACCACATCAAACGTATCCCCTGCCAAGCGACCTATGTCACTTTCAACTTGATCATCAAGGGAGTGACGTCACATTTTATGTCGATGTGTATTTAGATGTGGCGGGAGCGGGGTAAATAGTGCTTCTTTTATGTGGGAGGGGGATAGGGTTAGAATATGCCGCTATGTAAACATTATAACGGTCCATGAAATCAGGCCATTTCAGGATATTTAGCTGTCAATTTAACGGGAAATATCTCAAGTTCGTCTTGATAAGGAAAAGATAAACGACTAACTGCAATATTTAGTTCCTGGTAAAAAGAAACTCACAGCAACGAACAAACAAAGTCAACACCTGCGTTTTGTACTTTTTGTTTTCCTTGCTACATGTTTTGTATCTCCCAATTCAGTTCTCTCTATTCCAATTGATATGTTATATTTATGAAAATTCCGTTCTTTTGCATCGCAATATCCTGTTCACTTCCAAAGTGCTTACGCAAAATTACCCGGGCTTTAACTCCGGCAACAGTTTAAAGGGATTGGGTAACTTTGTCTCAGATTCTGAAACAAAATCCTGGATTTAGCTCATGCTGCAATGATAATTATAAACCTTTAGGTCAGTCAGGAACCCCGTGACTTTTACAGGCCGTTCGCTTGTCTGATTATCAAGATATTTATGATTGAAAATCGAAATTTCATTTTGCGTTTTCCTAATTGTTTTGATAACATTACAGTTTATTGGGTAAAATGAGTTTGGTAAAACCAGTCACTCAATTTTTTTATTTTTTTGAGGCATTTCATGATCGTTTTAAGGCGCAATTTGTGTAAGAGCTTCAATATTACACCATCTCACAGACAATGATAACATGTAGCGTACACCTTTTTTTTTGGAGTCCAAAAAACAAACCCCCCTCCCCCCCCCCCCCCCCCTTGCGTACGCCCCTGCATGTAGCATGTAAGTATTGGTGTGCACTGCAAGGTTCTGGAGTCATCAAAATCATAATGAATTTGGCCGAGTCTTGGTAAAGTAACAAGCACTGTACACAGAAAGCTATATATGGGACAACACACATGGTGTCGGGGCTAGTACTACCTTGATTTCCTTAACTTCTATGCTCATTACTCAGCCAGTATACATTTTCTTTCAAAATTGTTTGGCACATGTCATTTATTGAACATATTGAACATTCAGTGTAAGTTTCGTTTGATTCTGTGAGAATTAATTTTTTCTTTTTTTTAACCAGAATTGGAGTCTATCTTTAAAGGTACTATGTCCCTTTTGCAGGCCAAAAAAATGAAAAGGTTAAATTCCAATGGCATTTGAAAGATAATACTAATTTAGGACTCCCCTTAAAAAAATGGGGCTTAAAAATGTCTTTAAAGGTAAAGACCAGTAATGGTCATGCGATTGCATTGTGAAAGAAACGTTGTGGAATCGATCAGAAAAGGTTGATCATCTAGCATCTAGCATCTGCAAGGTTCTGGAATCATCAAAATGATAAGAAATTTGGCCCATTCTTCGTAAAGTTACAAGCACTATACACAGAAAGATGTATATGGGACTACCCTATATCTCTCACACGACCATGAGAGAAAAAAAATTACCAAATATATGAATTAGTAGGCGGTTTCCCGGCAAATTTTTTATCATCATGTATTAGTCAAAACATATTCTTTCACATGATTGGTAATGAGAGCTTCCATTTCATTTTTTGAAATTTGGGCGTTTCCAATACTGGTCTTTACCTTTAAGTGGGAAAATAACTACTATTAGTTGTCAAATCGACTTAGGAGCTATAGAGTCAATAAGTAATAGTCTTGATTTTCAGACCATTGTACCGCATGGTCATACATTTTATGCTGCGCAAAGATTCAATCAGTTTAATTTTGGACATTACAAGAAGTGGGTTATTGATGTAGACAAATCCTTTACAGCTCATTTTATGTATGTTATTACCAAAGAAGAAGAAAAAGCCAGTCAGTCACTCAATACTGACAATAGTGTCTGACAGTGAAGTCTAGCAAGTAAACGGGTTTCCTTGCATAATTTGAATATAAGGACACTGCTAATGTTTAAATTTCACAGATAGGACATACATGACATATTTATAATTCCTGCAAAGTCCTACAGAATGTGAGGTTTGCTGCAAAAGGGACATAGTATCTTTAAACGATGCCTTTAAGAGAACAATTCATTTTAAGACATTTGAAAAGCGGACATTGATTCCTGCTGTAAAGATATATAAAGAAGATTATGGATGGAACACTTTCTAAAGTTTTACCTTCCGAACCCCCCCCCCCCCCCCCCCCCCCCCCTCCCCTCCATTTCCCCTTTCCCTCTCTTCTAAAGGAATAAAGTGCCTGTGATGTCAAGACTATAATTGAGTTATTAATTGTGTTATTGTACCAAATAAATTTACTTCAAAGACTGTCTTGTACAAAATGATAATCATGGTCTCTGTCATAACATAGGGGAGGGGGGGGGGTATAGAGAGAAGAGAAAGAAAGAGAGAGAGAGAGAGAGAGACAGAGAGAGAAGAGGGAATGTGGTAAAGAGGGGGAGAAATACATGTAGAGATGAAAGGGGGAGGACATTATCATGTGAAGAGAGAGAGAGAGAGAGAGAGAGAGAGAGAGAGAGAGAGAAAGAGAGAGGGGGGGGGGTGTAAATCTACTTAATAAATTATTAACTCAATTATAGTCCTGACATGACAGGCACTTTATTCCTTTAGAAGAGAGGGAGAGAGGAAATTGGGGGGGGGGGGGGGGGGTTCGGAAGGTAAAACTTTAAAAAGTGGTCCATCCATAATCTTGTTTATATATATTTACAGCAGGAATCAATGAGAAAGAAAAGGGAGGGACAGACAGAGGTAGACATAAAAGCAAATTCAAAGATGAAAGAGAGAGAGAGAGAGAGAGAGAGAGAGGGAGGAAATTAATCAATAAAAATCTGGAATCAAAGAATAACAACAAAAAATATAAGAATAGACAAAAAAAATGTTAAACCAGAGAATATAGGAAACAAATAAGACTGAAATTGAGAAGTAGCACGAAATGATACTCTAAACTGCAATGAAACTCGGAGAATAATCAGATAAGATTTGTTGTAATAACTTTATTAAATCGATGCGGTTCATATCATGGTTTTTAATTTTATTTATACACATGTATATTGGCGCATTATATCATTATTTTTGCATTGAACATTAAACAGAGAAGAAGGTCGAGATTGGAGTATATTTCTAAAACAAGTCATTCTCTGGTTTTAGATGAGGATGTTTCCAGGTGGACATCCATGATATTTTTGTAATACTTTTTTTCCCAACAGGGATTTTTTTGATTTTTATTTGCAACAAATTAACAAACATAATACAAGGTAATTTATAATCAATGATATTTGGTTCAGGTTGAATGTCTATCCGCGATTAGCAGGACCCCGGTAACCACGGCGTAAAAAGCTGTTATCACTTGATCGGCTAACCGGGTTGTTGCGTGTGTTGCAGGTAGAACTAGGACTGGAGGTAGTATCGCCTTGTCGGCAGCGAATTTCAGAGTTCTGTTCCCGCTTTCTTTCCCGGGAAGTACAATAGTTTTGGTGGAATTTGTATGTAAGAAATGAACGTCCGCCGTGTACGGTGCTTACGCAATAGCCAACTTCATTTTCTTGTTCATGATGAGTTGGTCTCTGCTGGACCGATAACCCTGGTGTGGCCGACTCCATGTCAATGGCAAGACTGGGGGACACGGTTGGTGGAGGGAATGGGATGGGCTTGGACATATCTAAGAGATATTGAGCCCTTTCAATCCAGATCTTCAATGGATTGCGATCGTCCCAAGGAATCTCCACTATCGGTAGTTGTGGTGCCGGTTGTGGTTTTGGTTGTGGCACCGGTAGGGCTTTTGGTTTTGGATCCGGTAGTGGATCTGGTGGTGGCCTCGGTGGTGATACTGGTGGTGGATCCAGTACTGGTTCTAGAGGCGACGCTGATAGTGCTACTGGTGGTGGTGGTTCCAGTAGGGCTACGTGTGGGGGAACCACAAGTGGTTCTGATGGTGGCGATGGTATTTCTGGTGGTGGTGGGTCCGGTAGTGGTTCTGGTGAAGTCACAGGTTGTGCCAATGGTAGTGGAACCGGTAGTGTTTTTAGTGGTGCAGCCGGTAATTGCTCTGGTGGCGTCGGTAGTACTGATTCCGGTGGTGACGCCGGTAGATCTACTTGTGGTGGTTCCAGTAGGGATTTTGGTGGTGGTGCCAGAAGTGCTCCTGGTGTTGGTGTCTGATGTGGTTCTGATGGTGGCGCTGATAGTGTTGCTGGTGGTGGTGGTGGTGGTGCTACCAGCGGTTTTTGTGGAGGCGCCGGTATTATTACAGGCAGTGGAGCCAGTAGTGGTTCCGGTGGTTGAGCTGGTAGTGGTACTGGTGTTGTAGTCAGCGGCAATGTTGGCGGTGGTGATGGCAGATACTTAGCAGTCACATCCTGGGAAGAGGGGAAAGTAAGATTAACAAATTAACTACTATTCAATCGCATTTTCCAATAAATTTCTTAAACAAATTGAAAGTGAAACCATTTATGTTTTTAACTTATTTTCGGTCGCGACACGCATCAACCTACAAAACGAATTATGATAAAGCGATTGGATTTAAATGGTGAATTATAAAAGCATTGTGTTCATTTGAATGCAACCATCACTATGTTCCATACATTTTTGTTTTCACGCTTACCTCAAATATACCGCTAAGAAAGGCATCAACATGAAAATGAAGTGCCGCCTTCTGGGTAATAGTCTGAAGAGAAATGATAAATTATTCGGGAGTTAGTCAATGCACATGATTCATACCACACTAAAAGTGGTTCACAGCTGGTTTTCATCAGTATTGTTAAATAAACACACACAAAACGATATGGATTTACCTGAACAATGGTCTTGGCAGACAGTGTGAGCTCCAAGTCGGCAAATTCATTCTGATGAATAACAAAAATTTAAAAAAAATACATGTATATTAGTTTAAATTTCATATCTAGAGTTTAAATTTTGATTGCATTATTTGTTTATCAAAATCTAAACAATAATATGAATAAAACAAAAGTTATGTAAATTTGCCATGAAAATAAGCACAGTCAAGATGAAACTGATGAAAGGAAACAAAGAAGGACAACTAAGATATTTATGTTGTTCAATGTTTAAAAAATCGTACAGTTAATGCTTTTAGAAAATACCGAGATGCTTACGGCAAAAATGTCGGTGATGTAAAGTTCAACCTCTCGATCAAACCTGGCCTCTCGGACGATAGTCTGGAAAACAGAAAACATAATATTATAAAAGGGCTGGTTTACGACAATGAAAAGGAAATTATATACAAAAAATATTGTCATTTCAATTAATTTAAAGAAAAATTAATAATATACATGTACGTCGATATGGCTCAACAAAAGTGAATGTATTATAGGTTTTCAGCGAATTGTAATGAGAAGGATGAATAATAAAAAACAATTTATCTGCCTCCTCGCTCCTCAAAATTCCGCTAAAGATGGAAGTAAGATCCTTAAAAATGCGATACGATTTAATGTTTAAATAATCGACCTTAAAATCTTATAATCAATTTGAAAATGTTGATTTTTCTTTGTTTGCTTACGGAAAAGATTTAATTGAGGTTGTCCTTGATGTCATGCTCGAGAAATGCATCTTGGGCAATAGTCTGCAGAAATATAAATATAAATATAGGAAAGCTGGTTTATGATAATGAAATAGAAAAGAGTATTCTGATTTAGTTTGGGATACAAGACAGTAGAACAACAAAAAAGATGTAGCTACTTCAATAAATGGCTTGATCTAATGTTTTTTGCACAGCAATTCATCGATCACATTCTAAGAGAAAGGAAGTTCAAGATGTGAGCTTTAAATTCCGAAATTAACATTTTTTATCAAATAGTCGCTGTTTTTGGTTGTCCAAATAATAGCTAATATTTGAAGACGGGGTTTCAGTATATGCTAAATTCCATATTTACTCAGATTTGGTTATTTATTCAAATAAAAAGGTCGATAATGCTTTAAAGTAGAGATTATAATCAACGATACCTATGAATATTCAGAGGAGGGATATATAATTAAAGTAATGAAAATCAATATAGCTGCCCCCTCCCCGACCTTCCTGCAATAAAGTCTGAATACAAAATCACACAAAAGATCGAAGTAAGATATATAAAAAAAGCGATGTAATTTATTTTGTTTGGATACTCGAACTTAAAAATCTTGTAATGAAATTCAAAATGTTTTATTTCTGTTTGCTTACAGAACAGATTGCATTTAGGTACTCGTCTATCTCAAGCTCCAAAACCGCGTCTTGGACGATAGTCTGTAGAAAAAAAAGAAAATAACAAACCAGCCTTATGGCAATGAACATGAGTGAGACCAAAAATCCACTCTTTTAGGAGTCATATTAGAGATCACTTTGATTCGGAGTGGAAATTAACGGCTCAAAAAGGAGTTGAATCCACCTTCAAACGAGTGCTCCAAATTCCTACTTTTGAGAGGATCCCAATATTTTTAGCGTGGATTTCGTCTCCCAAATGAAGCGATCTCTATTATGTCACCTTAAAAAGTGGATTTTCCCTCCTCTGCACTTAGATAATTTAGGAGAAGCAATGCTGGTTGAAGTACTTTATGAAAATAAACTGCATAGGGCAATTTAAATTTAAATTTAAATTTCAAAAATAGGCCAAAAGAGAAATCAATTATTTGTATATAGATACCTGGATATATTGCTTGATATCAAGTAATGTGTTCAATTCTCCAGAAACATCCTAACGGATAAAAGAAACAGTTATTCCACAACAATATGGTCTCCGTTTCAATCTATTATAGCTTCAAGTTCTTAATTGTATTTATTAGTTTTATTTGCATGTGTAACATGAAGCAACCAATATGCTTTGTTAAATGTCTCAAGTTTACATTGATTAAATAACAGAAGAATACATTCATTCATATTCAGATGTTTACCTTATTGACGGCTTGAGCTTGGGAGACATCTTTGATTGCTGGTTCAGGGTCTGAAACTGTTTCAAGAGCAGCCTCTTGGACGATAGTCTGTAGCAAAGAGAATAATAACAAACCAGCCTTATGACAATGAACAAGATGGCATATTAGAGATTACTTTGCTTTTGAGTGAAAATCAATGGCTCAAAAACAAATGGAATCCATTCTCGAAAGAGTGCTCCAAATCACTAATTTTGAGATGATCACAATATTTTAAGCGTGCATTTCCTCTCCCAAATGAAGTGATCTCTATTTTGATACCTTAAAGAGTGGACTTTCACTCCTCTGCACTTAGCTAATTTAGGAGAAGCTTATTTGGTTTGGAATCCAAGCATGCTACACAGTAAAATTAATGCTTTTAGAAACTACCGAGATGCTTACGTCAAAAATGTCGCTGATGTAAAGTTCAACCTCTCGATCAAACCTGGCCTCTCGAACGATAGTCTGAAAAACAGAAAACATAATATTATAAAAGGGCTGGTTTACGGCAATGAAAAGGAAATTGTTTACACAAAATATTGTCATTTCAAATAATTTAAAGAAAAATTAATAATATGTGTCGACATGGCTCAACACAAGTGAATATACTAAGGTTTTCCGCCAATTGTAATTAGAGGGATAAATAATAAAAAGCAATATACCTGCCTCTTTACTCCCTAAGATAAAGTCGGAATACGAAATCCCGCTAAAGATGGAAGGAAGATCCATCAAAATGCGATACAATTTAATGTTTAAATAAAAATAATTGTTCTTCTCAGTCTTGTATCCCAAACTAAATTAGAATACTCTTTTTTATTTTATTATAATAAACCAGCTTTCCTATATTTCTTTTTCTGCAGACTATTTCCCAAGATGCATTTCTCGAGCATGATATCAAGGACAACCTCAATGAAATCTTTTCTGTAAGCAAACAAAGAAAAATCAACATTTAAAAAAAATCCTCTGGACGGCCATGCATTATGGCTCTAGGCATGGGCACACAGAGGAATTTGTTATGTTGGGGACCGGGGTAAAATGCAATAAATTATTGAAAATGTATTGCATTTTCTTTGTGTTTTGTTATTTATGGAAACTGCCCCCTACCCTAGCCCCCGCTGCGTACAGTCATTTTACAGTGACAAAGTAATGGCCTCGTAACTGTGAGGCCCCAGGTTCAAAACCGCGTGCTATATTAGTGACCATTTGTGGGGCATTAATCCTCATTACTGTCATTTATGACTTAAGGGCGTAGGTCCCCTAGTTAATAAGTATAGTAGCATACACATGCTTTAGCAGTCACACAAAACACACATTGGCAAATTATTATTCAATAAATCTTGAGAATGTATACTATTATCTAGATCTATTAGGAATAATTTTTTAAATAAATAATTCCATAAATTGGGGTAAAACAAAAATATTTCAACTATATGAGCGACAGTGTATTTAGATTAAGACTTAAATACTATCACAAAGATGTTAAGAGGCTTACATCTAGGATGTCATTGATGAAAGTATCAATTTCCTGCTCGTTAGCTTCGTCAAGGACTAGGGTCTGGAAAAAAAAATCATTTTATTTCATTCAATTTAATTTCGTTTCCTGTTTATTTATACATAGAAATAGGAAATAAACCATTGATACATGTTTTGTTTTTTTTAAACGAAATAATATACACAAGAACGAGTTCCTGTTTTCTGTTTGGCTTATTTTGTTACCCTTACACTAAACAGAAATATGTAAGTCAACTGTATACCTATATATAAATACCATGAGGCCATAAGCATATAAATTTCAAGTCCTAAACTATACTGATTTAAATCAGAATCAATAAATCCATAAGATAAACATGAAAATGCTGACTTTTTGGTTAGCTCGTGTGATTGGCAAAAGTCAATACCAAGGCTGGTTGAATTACTTGATGAAAATGAAATGCACAGGGTAATTTAAGACTGTCACAAATAAAGGCAAAAAGGAATGAATTGTTTTTTATATAGCTACCTGGATATATTGCTTGACATTAAGTAATGTGTTCAATTCTCCGGAAACATCCTAAAAGGGATAAAAGAAACAGTTATTCCACAAAATGGTCTCCATTTCAATCTATTTCGAATTTAGCTTCTAGTTAATCTTAATTGTATATTGATTAGTTTTAATTTCATATGTAACATGAAGCAACCAATATGTTGTTAAATGTCTCAGTTTTACATTGATTCAATAACAGAAGAATGCATTCATTCATATTCAGATGTTTACCTTGTTGACGGCTTGAGCTTGGGAGACATCTTTGATTGCTGGTTCAGGGTCTGAAACTATTTCCTTAAGGAGCACAAATATATTATAATGGTCAATTAACCACGGATATCAACACAAAGAGCAGGCATTGAACAATAAAAAGAAAAAAACATGAAACCTCGCTTTAACAATTTTTTCCCCCCTTCCACAGGGTTCTTTATTTTCAAAACAAATTCCATCATATACAGTATATCCATATATCATATACAAATAATTAAAGAAATAATTTCCATACACAATGGCTTAACACAGATACAAATCATCACGACCGAAAACTTTGTGGCAGATAAAAACAAACATTTATGACAAAATTAGTACTTTAAATATATATAAAAAATACCAAACATAAAATACATGATCAAGTTTGTGTTAGCACATTTCCAACACTCTCAAATATTTTCTAAAGTGAAACCATTTCTTTATCAATTTATTCTCTCTGAGATTTGTTTGGTACATATATTTTTCCATATCATAATAACGTTTTACAGCTGATAAAATTATATCAAATGATGGTAGTTAATTTCGTAATTTAGCTGAAAATATTTCTTGTCTTACAACCATCAGAACACAGTTGAGTGCATTATTATTGCTACCGCAAAATCCAAACAATTTATTTTGATTTGTAAGTTTGATCCTTTCCCCCGTATTACGAAATATCCAGAACCCTAACTTCGACCATACTTCACTAGAATAGTTACAAAAGCAAAAAACATGTATGATAGTTTCATCATTGCTATACTACAAAAAGTACACTTCTTGTCAGCCACTACACCAAATCTTAACAAACTGTCCTTCATATATAATATTCTATTTAAAATCTTGATTTGAAACCACCTCATGTTGATATCTATTGTTGACTGAAATGGAATTTGACAGTACGAACCCCAAAGCACATCTTGAAAATCTAAAAAACTTTTCCACTCTGTAAGAGCTTTACATTCTTTTACTTAGCTTTTTTAGAAAAGACTGATAAATATGTGAACAACCAACATTTGTTTTCACTACAAGGTGCACGGCTTCGGGAATGATAGGTTCTAGGAGTCCACTGGGCCAGCGCCAGTTGGTGCCAGTTCGCGCCAAAGATTATGTGATTGGCGCGTAGTGGCTCGCTGTGGCGCCGAATTAATGTCCGCTCGGCATGTGGCGCGAAGTGGAATAAACTGGGGTGCGATATGGCGTGCGCCAAATGCCACCCGGCTTGCTCCAAAATGTTGCGCCAGTTTGCGCCAGTTCGTGCCATTACACGGCCATTTGATTCCAAAATTCACCCTGTTGGCGCCATTCGCGCCAATAGACGGCTTCTTTGAGCCACTTGGTGATTAGTTTGTGCCAAAGGTCGCCAAATTAGTTTGAACTTGCCGCCGCTTGGCGCTACTTGCCGACTATATAAATACCGGCCATCGGCTACCAAGTTCAGACCCTCCTCAGCTGCTGTATGAACAACATCTCTACTAAATATTTACAATCTTGATATGTCTGAGGCTTTTGATAATGTTGGAGTGATGATGCTGCTCCATCAGAAGATGATGAGAGATGCTAAGGTGACCACTGCATTTTTGGCCATGTGTCGCGAAATCTCATTGGCGCAACGGCTTGGCGCGCGCCATTACATTCCAGTGGATTCCAATAGGCGGATTGTTTGCGCCAAAGGGCGATATGTTCGCGCCATTTGGTGCCACTTGGCGGACACTTGGCGCTGATTGCTCGATGCAAGTGGCGCGACGAAAATTTCAAACATTTTGAAATGTTCTTGCCGCCACATTCAAATTTGGTGCCGTTACGGGCCACCACGAGCCAGTTAGGAGGCAGTTTGAGCCACTACACGCCAAAAGGCACAATTATTGGCGACACTAGGCGCCACAGTAAATTGCATTGGCGCAAACTGGCACCAACTGGCGCTAGCCCAGTGGACTCATGTGTACTCATTTTAAAACCTGACCGAATTGCATTACAAAGACCATATTACTGGAGGAAATTTATTTGTATGTCAAATCTCCGCTAAAACTCAAAATATGAAGAAAAAAAAAGAACCATCCACTTTTAGGATGTCGTTCACAAAACGTATTCCTTGTAAATTCCAAGCCCCAAAACATACCACTTTGTCATTTATTTTAATGTGGGGGTTATTCCAGAGAGGTTGACATGCAATGTCGTCAATAAGAAGTTCGACCAAGTCTGACCAATATCTTTCCAAAATGGATTTGGAGTCAAGTCTGCTAATTTTCTCAAAATAATGTGAGCCCATATACAGGTAAAAAAAAAAAAATTTGGGGCAAGAATGAATTGAACATGTGAAAAGTGAAACTTTCTATCTGAAAATCAGTTATACAAATCTTCTGATCCATGATATCTTCAGGGATTTAGCATGAATGTAAATATCAATCATCTTAACCCCACCTTTATTATATAGTTGACACATTTGTTCTCTATTGATTTTATCAGGTTTGTTACCCCATATAAATGCATAAAGAGAACGATTTATATCTTTCATAATTTGCGAATTCGGTTCTGGAAGTAAAAGCAGTAAATAGTTCAATTTTGGCTCCAACAAAGATTTGACTACAGTTATTCTTCCGAGGACAGTTAAGGTTCGTTTAGACCATGAAATAATTTGGCGTTTTATATCTTTAATTTTTTTCAGTTAATTTTTCAGTATTGATTTAGCAATTTATAATATTACAGCCACTTATTTAGTTTGCAAACAATAATGATACTAGCAAAAGCGGGGTCGCTTTGGCATTATAGAATTTCATGATAATTTCGGTGCGAAAAGAAGATTAGATAGAAAATGTTAAGATGAATAAAGGACAAAAAAAGTAAAAGAAAAGAAAATTTAACATATCTGATCAATGAATTCAAAGATAATTGAACTTTGAAAGAAGTAACAAAAGCAGAACTTGAAAAAACGTTTGACTTACTTTGATGGTTACTGGCTGAGAATGAATCTCAACTTGGCATCTGCGAACACCAAAACAAAAGTACAAATGTAAAATCAATGACGTTCAAATATGACTGAAAGTAGGAACAAATAAAAGGTATCATCAATTGATTAGAAAAAACATGTGTTAATTCTTTTAATTTTGAAAATCAAAATCGAGGAAATGAAGCGTTGTTGTTGTTTATGTTTTCTCTTTAATTCCGAATCAACTAATAGTAGAATTATCAAATATTTCATAAAGTAGTGGACATGGTGTAGGAATAACAAATTTGATAAATAAATGGATTCAATATAAAGACAGCTTATATCATTTAAATATACATACTCATCATTTAAGGTAATAGAATATGCATAGTCATCGGTGTCTGTGCCGGGTTGTGATCTTAATCCCTTGTTCACTAAAGGAAGGGGGAAAAAATAGAAATAGCCTACATGTATTATTATTATTCATGTATATAATATGATTTTTTACTTTTATTACAACGTGCAATTAAATCATTCATACCCTTATCATGTTTTGTAATTTTTAAAGTAATGACTCAGGGGCGGCGCCATAGGGGGGGCAGGGGGCGGCCGCCCTCCCTATCATTTTGAAAAAGGGAAGAGGAAGGGAAGGAGAAAGAGGAAAAGGAGAAGGAAAAGGAAAAGAAGGATTAATAAAAGAAAAGGAAGGGGACGAAAAGGAGAATGGCCAGGAGAAAGAAAACTATAACAAGTAAAATACGACGTAAGGGAGGGCGGGGGAGAGGAGAAAAAATAAAGATAGAGAAAGAAAAAAAAGACAACAAAAAAACAACAAAAAAGCAAGCCAAATCAGGCGATCATTATTACATTCACATTACCGGAAGTTCAAACATTGGTTTACGATGAAAAACCTTTCGCCAACTGAAACAAATTAAAGCCTTGTATCTCCTAAACCTTATGGCTGATTGTTCAATGGAAAAGACAAATTCATCTATAACAACCCTTGCCTTCTTGTTCTTTTTAGTTGAACTTAAGACTGTTTTCCTTTTAATTTTGGCAAAAATTATGCACCAAATCGAGCCATTCATGCATAAATTTAAAAAAAAAATCTTCAACTTCTGAGGGGGGCACACCCCCATCATACACCCCCTGCGTTTTTTGTTCCTGTTAGTTGAACTCGAGACGGTTTTCTTTTTAATTTGGCACAAATTATCAAATCGAGCCATTTATGCATCAATTTCTAAAAATCTTCAATTTCTGAGGTGGGCCTAGCCCCTTACTTAGGCCGACACCCCCCTGTGTGGCGCGCCCATTCGCCCCCCCCCCTGACAAAATAGCCTGGCACCGCCCCTGAGTAATGTGTACAATACTCATAGACCCCCTAAATATGTTGACAATTAATTTGTCCACATAAAAGTTTCTTAAAAATGTTACATATCAAAGCTTACATCTGAAAGTATTCAACAAAAGCACTAGGATCTAGATCTAAGTAATAAGTAATTCAACCACTGAACCAATTCGCCTTTCATTCTTGAGTTACGAAAAACACTAAAAATCATCCAATTCATAAGCTGGTAGACTCTACTGTGGTAGTGGTAAAGCTAAGGGGTATGATTTTAGTTTTTAACTTTATAGGAAAACATAGGACTACACATTATAACAACAACAAACTCATTATAACAATAGCAATATGTTGATTAGAAGAAATCAACATTTACAAATCACATAAAAGAAACACGTTCACTTCTGAGAAGCTCTAGATCTAACTTTGTTAGAAGTAGAAGACCGTTCTAGGCCTAGAGGCTAGACTAGATTCTAGTTCATCCACCTTTCGTAGATACTAGAGACTGGCTTTTATATTATTTTGATTGACTTATTGATTTATCTAATTAAAACAAAGTGCCATGTACCGGTAGTTACTTATTTGAGTTGCGAAAGTGTAGATACTTTACCTTTTTGTGAACGGCAACACCACAAAGGGCTCACTTTCGTAAGGAGATTTCCCATTTTACGTTCGTAGTTTCTAAGTCTACGGATAGTATGGTAAGGTTTGTTTGGAAACGCTATGTTTGGCACATCGCGAAGAGGCAATAATAGAGTTCGGGGTCAAAGCACTGTGACGTAACGACGCGCATTGCAGAATTATGACGCTTATGTATACAGTGACTCAAAAAAAAGTTTACACCTCGAAAATTGCTAATTATTTTAAAAATCATCAATGAACAGTGAATTATTATACATATTATAAAACAGTGTTTTATCCCAAATCATTTAGTATAATTTTTGTGTGGTATGTGTTCACGCTTGGATTAAAAGGAGGCATTGTTTGCGAGAGTGCAAAATTCGACTTGCGCCAAAGATGCACATGGATCGAGTCGGAGGCCTGAATGCCGAGTTAGAAAGGACGACTCCAGTATTTGAGACAAAATGGCAGCCTCCAGTGTGAAATGGTAATTTTGTAAAATACTGTTTTAAACGTTATTCTGAATCATTTTTATATCAAAGATTAAATTAGCTTGTTAATGTATATATATGTAATAGATTACTTTCCATAACCATCGTAAATTTCACCAATGATAGTTGTAAGAATCGTTTATTAAATGTTATAGAAATTGACATTGTCCCACACGTTGAACTTTGTGTCGGTCATTTGGTCTCGATTAAACTTTTAGTTTTACACACCATGCACGTAGAACTTTGCTCATTGAGCGGTGTACAGTCACACATAGCTGCGTTACTATCCTGGCTGTGTATTAAAAGCTGTGTATTTGATTCTCAGCATTTCAAACACCATTGTACAAAAGTTACTAATTTCACTCAAAATCTGTACTTTAGTCTTTAGTGACAATTGATGACACCTAAAATAAATAGCAGTAAAATACATTTTTTTTAACATACAGATGTTAAAAAGAATAATTTAAAAATTCAAATTGTAAGTCTACTGTCAAACTTTGCTTACAGCCGCATCGGCATGATTGTATGCAGTCTATGCAATATTGTGTGGTGTGTGTATTTGTGTATGGGTCTAATATTAATACCTGCCTCACAGCAAGCATGCAGTGCTAGAGGTCAATACGCATTAGCATTGACTCTCTATGCTTTGCTGGAGTGGTTTAGACCACTCTCGCACCAATATCTTATAACATTGACTCATCGAGCAAATGGCAGCCAGTGATAGCCAATAAGAAAAGCCCTTGTAGGCGCCAATTTAGGATCATGAGGCTCCAATTTGCCGAGATCGGATGAACGTTTTGCGTGTGCGCTAAATGTAAGCTAAAGCTCTACTACCATGGCACCACCGGGCCGATTCTGAGACCATTCATTTGAACAAGATATGTGACACATCTTATGATAAATTGTACAAGTAATAAAATGAATTATTTTTGTGAGATAATTCAAGTTCATTGAATGTCTCTTTTAAGAATATACATGTACATAAGACTAAGACTAGAGTAAGACTAAGTAAGATTAGACAGTCCTAACTCCAGAAAGCAGGTAATGGTCAGCATGGTCAGCAACATTTATTTTAAATATTCGGCACAAAAACCGCACAGAAACATGAAAAGATGCTTCCAAAACATAATTTTGTAAAATATCATATTTGAAAGGCCAAGAATATCTTTTTGAAATTCTGCATGTATAAATCAATTATTGTATATATATATATGTGAACAATATTATATTTTAATAAAGGATCCCTGTGGAAGGGGAGGGGGAGAAGAAAAAACAAATTTGTTAACTCATAAATGCATAATAAAGATGTTTTTAAACTTTTTTATTTATTTTTAAACATATCTTACTGAAATTTTAGTTAACATTATGCCTCATTGAGATGGTAAATACTAAATGCATTCATTTCCTACATATTCTAACAATGTGGTTATAACATACATACACCTGTGTGAAAAATCTCAAGATTTTCAAAAATTATGCAGTTTGCATAATAGCATTGACCACTATGTCATGTGTTGCTGGTATGGTTTGCATTCTGATGTTGCCTTTATTGGCCACTACATTCTGCTAAGCTACCTCACTCTTTATCACTTGCCTTTTTTTTGGACAGTGTTTATCACATCCTTAAAGGTAAAGATCAGTTATGGAAACTCTCCCCTCTCAAAAAATGAAATGGAAGCTCTCATTACCAATCATCTGAAAGAATATGATTTGACTAATACATGATGACACAAATTTTGCAGAAAAACCGCCTAGTAATTGATATATTTGGTAAATTATTATATCTATTTGGACCTGATAGATATCGTGCACGTGTCACGCACGTGTCGCGTTGTCCAACATCTTTCTTTGTACAGTGCTTGTAACTTTACCAAGACTGGGCCAAATTTGTTATTACTTTAATTATTCTAGAACCTTGCAGGACACACAAATACGTATATGCTAGATGATCAACCTTTTCTGATCGATTCCACAAGGTTTCTTTCACAATGCAATCGCATGACCACCATAACTGGTCTTTATCTTTAACTTTGTGTGCAGTTTATTTCAAATGTTTAGCCTAAGCTGCCTTAGCTCCTACATGTACAATATTATCTTTGCAGTTTGAATGGCTCAGCTATTTCATCATGATCAACCAAAAGCACTCACAGAGGAACCATCTGTACGTGGTGCTGTGTACATTTTAGATGTGATCGCCCTCTAAGTTGTAAAGTACACCAGAATATCCTGCAAAATTGAACATACAACTTGGTAACCATCTTGCTCCGATCTTGCTCTTCTAATTTCTCAAACTCATATGAGTCGATTGTAAATGCTCGCAAAGACATGCTTGTAGGTAATCAATGCAGTAGGGAGGATTGCAAGGTTTAGGGATAACCTTGCACTTGTATGAGTGGCCCAAAGCTCTGTGGAACTGTATGTGTAGGTATGCTTTGTAATGCCTACAGTAACCTAGCCAGGCTCACTAACCTGTGCAAGAGTAATGGGGCCCATGGAGCGGTAGGTCCTGATCTGAAGATACCTCTTCACTTGTACAGTATGCCTGAGCAATGTACATCCATCTATCTCAATCCTTCCACGCTCGCCCAAACCAATACGAACCACACAATACATGTATTTCCAAGAGGTTAATTGTTACGTCAAAGAAAAATATGGAGAGATGAACTGAACAATACTGGGGAAAGGTTAATTGGCACCAATAAGCACTAAACAATTTGGAGACAACATGCTGAGGCCTTCATCCTGTAGTGGATCAATAATAGCTGAAAAATTAAAAGTAATAAACTAATTGTTATCACTACTTATCCATATATGGTGAAATTATTCTGTTAACAAAATGCACAGAAACTTGCCTTTTGAAAGGAAAAATAACTCACTTTGATCACCGGTCTCTTCAATCTGTGCTGGGTCTGGCCAGGATAGTCCTGATCTTGCCTAAACATTAAATCTGCAAACTAAATTCCATACAACTTATATTATGTTTTTTTTTTCTTCCTGCAGCCTTGTCCAAGGGCTCATCAAAGGCCATCGGATTATGCTTTTCTCCAAGAGCTACTGCCCGTTCTGCCTGATGGCTAAATCTGTCCTACAGGATGTTGGTGCTAATCCGGTTAAGGTCCTAGAGATTGAAGAAAGGGCTGATGAACAAGATATCCAGGTTGGTGTACAGTCAAGGAACCATGTTATCAGTGCATAGCTAGATCCAGGAGTGGACACAAGGGGTCATGCTTCCCCTCATTTAAAAAAATTATTTAGAAATGGAAAGAAATTCTAAATAGCTAAGATTACTATAAAATGTTTGTGAATTTTCATTATTGAATTATGCAGACAAGTTCAGATAAAGTATCGTGACACAATGTACGGATGTGTATAACTTCACACAAAATACTTGATAGTTGGTGACATTTGTTGGTTAGAATGTGTTATTTGTAGTACATGTACATTTTCAGGCTCGCCAAATAAGTAGAGGTCCATAAGCTTCAGTTCAGTTTCAGATTAGTTTCTTTTATTTCACATGAACAAATTTACAAAATTGATATTTGTGAACAATAAAGACATCTACACAGCAAAAGTTTGTATGGCATTTACACTAAATAATTTAGAAATGAAAAAAGGAACTTAATACAAAGCATATAGCATAATTTACAATGTAGAAGTTAAGTTCATCAAAATAATTTTGACACAGTGTCATTCATAATAAGCTGTACCTGTATGTCTTGTTGATATGGTTCTACCTTCATGAGATGATAATTATTATGTTGTTCACAATTGTGCCTTTGTGTACATTCATCCCATATTTTTAGATATTTAAAATAGCTCTATGTCCCTAATACACATGATTGTATAGTAATGATATAATGATTTCTTTAATATATTTATCAATTTTCAACAACAAACTGTCTCTACAGAGGTATAAATTGTTAAGTATATGTACAGGCCCTTTCAGGCAGTACTGTTGAGTATTTGGAGTTGGCATGATTGAATCAAGCTCTGTAAAATTCTAGCGTGAAAAAAATGGAAAAAATTAATAGCATGGAACTAAAAGAGGTCTATCAAACAAAAAAGGAATTTAATCTTTGTATGGGCATCTTGGAACATTTACGAAATGCAATACTGAACTGAGTCTGAAATTGCATAGCGCCATCTCTAGAAAAATGCATTATAGTTTAGTGTTCAGAAAGGCATGTAGTTAGCATATATATCAACACATGTCAAATGACTGAAATAAGTATGTAATCTGGAACCAGACACTGAAAACAAAAAAAAAGTACTTTAAAAAAAAAGGGGGGTATGTTTATGGATCCTGAATGAGGACAAACAATAATATGGATTTTAAATTGATTATAGACTTGTGATATTGTATCATTATTATGATCACTTTGGTATTGATGCAAAGAGTTTAGGTAATATTTTGATGAACAATTTACATTATATAATATACTTTCAAAAGCATCAAAATAGTTAGTAGACTTCCTTGCTATAAGTATAGATAATGGTAATTTTACATGAAATAATATTTTGGAGTTGCTATTTTTTGTTCTCTCTTCCCAAGTTTTGTCAGGTTGCAAACTCAAGTTTTCTATTTATTAAGTGAAGCAAAAGTAAATATGAATAATATTGAACAGAATCAGACAACTTTGCCTTTTAGGATTCCTGTTGCTTTTTAGTTTTCAATATTTTCCATCAACAATTGATGATATATTCATGAATGGTCAACTGCTTCAAAGGACATTTAGAAAGTTAATAAGAATCAGTCTTCATTTTTGTAATAACTATTAGTGCAGATGCATGTAATTTGATCATTGTTAACTTGTCTTTTCTCCTCTGTTGATTCTCTCTATCCAGAATGTCCTGTTGGATCTGACAGGAGTAAGAACAGTTCCTAGTGTGTTTATAGACCAGGACTACCTTGGAGGAGGCTCAGATCTGCAGAGGATGATGGAAGAAGGGCACTTACAAAAACTCCTCCGAGAAAAGGGACTTCTGAATGGAAATGGAAGCTCTGCAGACAGATAACAAAGATGAGGATTTGTATGCTTTGACTTCACAGTGAATCCAGGAAGGCAGGGGGAGGGGGAGGGGGATTCAAGAGGTATTGCCCCTTGTGTTTTCCAACAATCATTTCCTAAAATCATTTCCAAAAAAAGAATTGCCCTCAAAACTGTTAGAAATCACTTTTAACAACAGTTGAAACAGACCCCCCCCCCCCCCGAAATCCTGTATTCACCACAGTATTGCTGACTGCATTAGCACAAACATTTCAATACAGGGTTCTTAAACACGATTTTTGTGAGAGACTGTCTCATACTCCCTTGTCATTTCATCATTTTCAATGTATCAAATAAAAATGATAATATTAACCAATCGTTCATCATTCATATCACCTTCTACAAAGTGCTTTTGATATTATTACCTCAGCTTTAGCTCAGGCCACTGTTATCAACCCGCATTTCATTTGAAGGAAAGGGGCATTATTCTGCCAGGTATCCATTTAACACATGGGTGGAGAGAGATAACTGTAAAATGCCTTTTCTAAGGACATGTACATTAGGCAGAGATTTGAACCCTCAACCTGTTGAGGGAGAGTCAAGTGAATGAACCACTATATCTTGATTCTCATACAATTAATAGAATTTATAATAATGATTGGTGAGATATAAGCGCAACTACGTGAAAATATTATGTAAAATTCCTTTTTAAGACATGTGATCACTTTTGATATTTTGTACCAATGAATCAGTTAATTTGAAGTGGCAAAGATAGGATAATGGTCAGATTAATATATTTGTTAAAATGTAGAAATATATGCTGGTACTTACCTGTCAACCTATGCATATTTCATTCAATTTGTCATGTGAAAGAAAAAGAAAAAAATTATATTAAAGTACTGCAGCATGGTTATTGTAACATTAATGAAAATGAGTGATAAACACATTTCTCAAATATATTGAATTTTTGGGGTCATAAATTATCAATTCATATCATTTTTTTATTCACTAGTTTCTGTTTAAGATCTATGTTATAAGTAGCATTAATGAGATAGCTATTTATTCCCTGTTGACATGATGAAGAATAACCCTTATTGATTTTCTTGATCATTTCTTCTAAGGGTAGTTGATTAGTGCAATTTTGTGAACAAACCTTTTAATTGTATATTCATGTACTCGCATTCAACTTTTATCTAGCTGTTACAGGTATACAATAAAGATACATGGTATAGATATATATGACGGACATGTAATGCACAAATAAATATATATGCAATTATTACAATTTGCTTTTATATTCGGCATTCAATGGAGACGCTGACATGATTATTGCCGATAGATGGCGACAAACATCAAAATGACTTGCGCTAGAATTTAGCGGGGAGGAGTGATTTTGGCGAGAGAGGTGACAAGAGAGAGAAAAGAAATGATCGTTGAAGAGAAAAGGCGAGAGAGAAAGGAGGAGGAGTTTAGCGATAGAGAGAGAGAGAGAAAGAGATAGATAAAGAGAGAGAGAGGAGGAGGGTGAGAAAAGGGACAGACTAGGGGAAGACTGTTTTTTTTTAAACATCGTGGCCAATTAACCGCATTTCTTGAAAGAAGATAATAGTGTAGAAGTTTCTATTTCGGTTTAGTGTATCGTCTCTATCTGTTGCTTCTCCACATCTTTCTGAATCATCGTCTCTCTCCATCCAACCTTTATTATCTATGGTGTCATCGTAAAGGTGCTCCCTGCATTAAAACCCCATTTTAATTGGTCTTGTATTCTCGTGGATCTTAGGGACTTTTAGATTTGCACGACGAGAACGTGGACTGCTACATGTGACATCCTTTTAAGGCACTGCCGAGCACTGCCAGTGCCTTAAAAGGACGTCATGTTGCCTTAAAAGGATGTCACATGTGGCAGTCCACGTTCTCGTCGTGCAAATCTAGAAGTCCCTAATGTCTCTTTTGTAAATAGTTTTTTGTATTTCTTACGAATATCCTATTCTGCTCATAATGGACCAAAACGTCAATTGGTAATGATTATCGTTTCATGTCGTTCGAGGAATAAAACAATGAATGTGGAGTGGGGGTATTTTTAATTGACGGCGTATTTTGATTCCGATTAATTCGTTACCCCTTCCTCCGCCTTGAAGAGAATTGAAGCCGCTGTCCCATCTTAACATTAAATATAGAATATTTTTTTCACTTTTCAACATGTTATCATAGTTTTTGCTTTTCAGAAAAAATGGGTGTTGGGGTGGGGAAACGGGCGCACATTATAATTTCAACGTGTTAAAACATTGCTGCATGAGCACTAATAAAATTAAAAGTAAAGTTGGCAAACATTCCCCCCCCCCCCCCCCCTCTCCCCTTCTTCCTAAAAAATGTTTGTAAATTTATTTGTTAATCTTGTCTGTGTTGTAGAATGTCGGGTATATTAAAGACAGACGTGATTTCATTATGTGTTCAGGCAAGGAATATTGACCGGCGGTCCACAGCATGCGTGCGGCGGAAGCCCATTGCCCTCAGAATGCGCGCTTGAATGAAACCCTGCTATTTTGGCATCGATTTGTTGCGTTAATGGGGAAAACTCTTCGGCAAGAACCAGAAAGCAAAGGGGAAGCAGAAAATGTCCAATATTGTTCTCCGCCCGTCACTGAATTTCACGGTTTCGTTACTCCCGAATGAATTAGTTGGCACGTTCTGATGCAGTCGGCTGCCGTCCGTGACATATGGAAGATCAAAGAGAGAGAGGGGGTGGGGGCGGATTGAGATAGATTGATAGATAGATAGAGAGGGAGAGGGGGGAGAGGGGCGGATTGAGATAGATTGATAGATAGAGAGAGAGAGGGGGGAGAGAGAGAGAGAGACCAAACAAACAGACTGAAGCAAAAGGGTGTGAGAAAATACAAAGAAATAAGATAGAGAGAGTGGGAATAAAAAGAGTTTGGATACAGAAGGACGAGAGAGTGAAAGATGGGGGGGCGAGAGAAATCAATGTTATAGAGAGATGGGGATGCAGGGATGCAGAGATAAATGGGAGAAGAAAAAGGAGGAGGAAAAGAAGAAGAAAGTGGCCATTGCTCTTTCGATGGCATTTTAAACATGCAAAGCCAAGCAATATAATATTCCAAGCTATCCATTATTTCATTTAAAAAAAAACTATCGATGGCTTCTTTAATCTCATAAGCAGTTGGAATTAGAGTGTTCACTATATCAGTAATTAGAAGATCAAATATAGTCTCATCGCCACTGAATAATGGATTGCCATCCATCATGTCCATAGTGCTATTGCTATATAAAAGGCTCTTCATTTGCTGCAGAAGGAAGTTAATGAATTTCATTAAACAACCAGAATTTAAAAACTTTGAAAACTAAATACCATGAGGATTAAATCTAGTTGCTTCGTCAAAATTCTCTAAATTGCATAATTCAGTAGGCCTGCAAACAATAATTGTTCAATGCCTTCACTTTTTTTCATTTTGAGGGAGGAAAGGGTATCTAAGTTGTTTATCCTCTTATTAAAATTAATAAGATACTTGGAAGCTAGCAAATCATAATGCAAATTCACATGCCTTATATTACAAAAACCAAATAACTTGCGAGTTCATGTACTTAGTCAAACTGTTAGAGTAGTAGAGTTTGCTTATCCATGTCTCCTTTCTGAGAGGATAAATTTCTTATCATTTGCATTTAAAACCGAATAATGCTTACAAAAATAATTCAAAACCTCTGATCCGATAATCCCAATGAATCGTACATCTGATGAAATAAAATTACAGGAAAATTTAGTTTTATATCAGGGAGGAATATCTTGTTATTAAGGAAAAACAAAACTTAGTAGCCAACTATTCTGAAAGAAAACAAAAACAGAATGTGAAGCAGACTGGTGAAATTTCGAACAAAATCGGATAAAATAAGAAAGTTATGAACATCTAAAAGTCGTAATCATTATACGTATGGGAACTGCTCAAACTTAAAATGACTAAAATGTCATTGTTAAAAATGTATTTTTCATTTTGAGGAACTTTAGCATTATGCTATCCATAATACACTTTGCTTAGTGCTCCTTGGCAGTAGGCACTTATGAGAAAAAAAGAACAGAATGATGATATGTTTTTGTACGCGACAAAGTACGGTAGAGTTATCCGTGTCTACGGCACAATCCGCCAACCAAACTTAGATTCGCATAGATTCATATTTGAAACATTCATAACTGTCCTATTATTGTTCCGATTTCATTACTTAAAACTTTGCAATTCTGTTCTATCATTATCTGCTTTTATACAAAATGAACTTATTACAAGGGTTTGATTGCCGTTTAATTCATACGTTCTGTTTACTTGAAACTCGCAGTGGTAAATAAAAATGCAGCTAAACGATTTCATCTTTGCTGTTATTTTCGCCATTAGTAACACGGTGACGAGACACGGCGGGCATTGTGAAATAAACTGGAAGTTGATATGAATGCATATTTTGAAATATAAATAATTAATTAAAAAGAAAGGAATAACAAATATGTTTCGAATAAATAAGTTGCTTTATATTATTAAAGTCAAACTAACTATGAGTTAAAATAAGATTAGGGGAGCTGTTTTTTTTTCTTGGATCGCAGGCTGCCGAGATACAAATGCCCAGTATAGTGTCATTGTGTCGGCGCTTCCGTTTTTTTGCCCAAAGAGTTGAAAGATGAAAGAGCTCGGTCCTCGCTTCGTTTCTGATACATGGCTACATTTGACAGTGTATTCCTAATTGTTTCAAGTGACATTTGGGAAAGATTCATTTGATCAAGAGTCATTAAATGTCACTTATCATGCATGAGTCATCTATTTGACCAGTCTTAAAGGTAATACAAAGTTTTGGTAAATTTTGAAAATTGGGCGGATAGTGAATCTTTACAATTTGGATATATTTGGATGCCCCTGTGGATGTATTATAAACACTAACAAAATTAGCCCCTAAAACACTTCTGTTTTCGAGAAAAATTGAATATGAAAATGTACCGGTGCTCCCGGTAAATGTTGATAAATTTCAAATAGCGCCTATGGCCGTACAATGGTAACTGCGACCATGAAAATCTCAGAATATGTAGTTGTGATATATAATTTCCAAGCGGGTATAGCTAATCGGTCGATTTTAGTCAAGAAACATTGTTTCATATCTAAATTGATATCTTGACCTTGAGAGGGAGCTTTACAACATAAAGAGTTTATTATTTATAATTTCATAACTTTAGACTCGATTTCAACCGCGACAACGACCAATGAATATTGTAGAAACGCATATGCTTCCAATATGTTAATTTGAACCAAATTCATGACCCCATACCAAAACTTTGTATTACCTTTAATGAATGTCTCACGACACGTAGACACACATACATGCTCTACTCATACGAGATAAAGAAGATACATGAGGAACAGTTTTAGTAGAGGAAAAGCTTACAAAGTCAGTTCTGAATGGAAATGACGCCCTTCTGCATCATTGCACTATGTTTCTTTCATTTATTATTAGGATGGTGGTGGGGGAGTCACATACGCACATTCATTGTCAAAGAATATTTATCGTATTAAAATTGTGGTACATTTCACCTTTATTGGCATGAATTTTGTCATTGAAGATGGAACAAGACTTGCTTTAATCTAAGATTATATAGGCTCCAACCTGATGATTCAATAGTGAGAAAGAGAAAGAGAAGGAATATATAATGGAGAGAGAGAGAGAGGGAGAGAGAGAGAAAGAGAGAGAGAGAATAAGGAAGAAAGAGAAAAAAGAAGAGAGAGAAAGGGAGAGAGAGAAATAGAGAGAGAAAATAGAGAAGAGAGAGAGAGGGGGGGGGGGGCGAAGGTAAAGATCGGGCTAGTGATGGGGCTAGAGAATGTAGAAAGAGGTGTGCATTTAAATACAGGGTAGAGTGAATTCTAGAAGCTCTTGAATCACACATCCTGTCTTACATTTCTACTTCAGATCTTTGTCATTGATATTCCATTAAGTATGATAGAATATTCGTGGCAAAATTTGAAATATATCCGCTCCTCGTTACAAATTCAAGTGCCCTTCTCTCGTCCTTCATCTCATGATCGAGAGGGATGTGGAGTACCACTGCATGATGTCGATTTGAAATGTGATACAGGGAAGTAAGGAGGGGCTCTTTAAAATCAAAGATCATTAAGCAGTAATCGATGTGGTTAAATGGAGTTTTGAACCCCTTGAAGAAAGAGGCCTTGGTTGCACCTTGTCTAGAATGTATAGTACACACTCGACACCTTAGGTGTTTTGTGCTCTTTTCTTTCTTATTGAATTAAAATAAAAGGCGGTCCAGACGTACGTATACCTATACACTTCTGGGAATGCTGTTAAAATCCAGCTACAATGATCTTATCGCTCTGGTCAATTTGATTTCTTTTGTTTCATAGTTAGTGTGTGTTTTTTCCATTCAGTTGAAGGCTTAATTCTTCTTTATCCGAGTTTAGAACCCTTTGCATAATTATATTTAGAATGAACTATTCCTGAGAAGAAGAATTTTTCAAAATATCTTTTTTTCTTCTTGTTACTTCTTTAATTTTTCTGTCTAATCCAGGGCCTATTATCATCCATCCCAAAGCTCTCAATTGTATTATTGTTCCTTCTTTTCCCTCACTATTTATGTGATTATTTAGAGATGAATATGCAGAGACATTTCCTTTCAAACTTGCAAATAAAAGAAGAAACGGAAAGGAGAAAGAGCGATGTAAGAGCTTAGAATGAGGAATAGGTGAAGGGTAGGATGGTAGAGTTTCAGAAAGAGAGACAAAGAGAAAAGAAAAATATAGACAGATAGAGATAGAAAGAGAAAAAGATAAGAGTTAGAAAGAAAAGGGGATTAAAAAGATAGAAAGAAAGAAAGAAAAGTAGAAGTAGAAGAAGAAGAGAAAGAAGAAGAAGAAGAAGAAGAAGAAGAAGAAGAAGAATCAAGTTGGTAAGGTAGACAACTATCTTCCCGAACTTTCTTCCGAAAGTACGCTTTATCAATAATCCTGCGATCGGTTTACAACAGAAGCTACACCTTCCTCGCCCAGTCACCATACAACCATACCGAAGTGACTCATTAACATGGATATCAACATATCGTGTAATCATTAACAATCTAGAGAAGATTGAAGAAGAAGAGACGAGGAGGGGAATCCTAGCCGACCCATTGTTACTCACCCGTGTCTACCAGGCGGTGGGCATACTTGCGAGAGTGGTATCGGATGAAAGGAAAGCGATAGTTCAAGATGTTTTGCGCTTGTAACTAAGCGCTGGACTGAGGGGCCAACCGTTAGGGTGGCGTCCATGCATGTACGAACTATCCCAAGAAATCCTACAAAACATAGACAAGTCTAGCTTGGTGTTTTTAAACGAGATGATAAACTTGGAGAAGTAATTTTGTGTGGAAGGAAGCCGATCCTGATATAGCAATCGGTTACACTGCCTCTTTTCTCGATCGTCTCTAATTATTATGCACATCCCTGTATTTTGGGCATTATTTGGGATTTTCTGATAGTTTTCCACTCGATTCTGAACCCGATGCTTATCTGGTGATGTTAGACCCTGAGTCGGGTGTATCTGAAGTAGTAGAATACGGATCTATGAGATTATGTGCAAGCTATTGTATTGAGCGTTTTAAAAGTATTAAAAGCATTATCTTCTCAAAATAATTAGCCAAGGGGCTTTTCTTGCCTTCTGTTTTTGTTTCATCCGATCCCCCCCCCCCCCGCCCCTCCCCCATTAGTTCGTATTGACACCATGCACGAACATGTGACGTAAAAGTCAAACAGCACCTTTCTCCAGATGATACGAATAACATGGAGTAATTGAAAGGAATTTAGTATACCATTGTACAAGATAAATAGTTGATTGGTTCATGCCGGGATTGAAACTATATGATGCTGATCAGCTAGCCATGTCGATGCTACCCTGGACCTACTAATGATGCTACTAAAATGATCTTCCGTGGGTGTACTCAGGGGCGTCGCCAGAGGGGATTGTGGGGGTGCGACACCCCTCCACCTGTCAGGATATTGTCGGTAAAATTGCGCTGCCGTCGGGAAAAAAGAGAAAAGGGGGAGGGGGAAAAGAGAGGGAAAGGGAAAGAAAAGAAAAAGAAAAGGAAAAGAAAAGAAAGAAAGGAAAAGAAAGTAAAGAAAGGAAAAGAAAGGAAAGAAAAGAGAAGAAAGAAAAAGAGGGAGGAGAAGAAAGAAAGGAAAAGATGAAAAGAAAGAAAAGAAAGAAACAAAAGAAAAAAGGGAAACAAAAGAAACTGAGGGTGAAAGAGAGGAGAGAGGGGGGGGGGGAGGTAAGAGCCTGAGAGAGAGGGGGGAGGTAAGAGCCTGAGAAAGGAGGAGATGGAGTAAAATAAAAGGGGGGGTTGTTGGTTGGAGTCGTCTCGTCAAGGAAGCAAGAAAGACACGGGTATATATGGTGCTGTGTCGGTATTCTCGCTCGATCCTCATGTACTATATCAATGCAGAAGTTTGAAGTCGGTATATTGTCGGTCGGCCGACAAGTTTTTTTCCCTACGAACTGTGACTTTTTATCCGCTGTGACGACTTCGAGAGTGACTATAACTACAATACTTGTATTTTCTCGAAGTTTCACTTTCCTATAATATCAGCTAAAGAAATCAGAGGTTTACAGTTTTCGGGGAAACTAAATTCAAACAAGGATAAAAAGAGTCAACAACGGTACGACGAATCGTCTTCCTTTCTCTATGTTTTGATGAAACGCAAAAAATTCCGCGCTTCGCGCGGGAGGGGAAAACTTCATTTAGACAGGTCGAGAACGGTACAACGAATTGTCTGCTTTCTCTAATAATTTAAGGAAACGTCAAAGCTTCCGCGCTTCGCGCAAGAGGGAAAAACTGAATTCAGATAAGGATTAAGAGACGAGAACAGTAGGCCGACACCGAATCGTCGGTTTTTTCTCATAATTTAATGATACGTCAAAGCTTCGGCGCTTCGCGCGGGAGGGGGAGAAACTGAATTCAGACAAGGATTAAGAGTCGAGCACTGTTCAACGAATCGTCTAATAATTTAATGAAACGCCATAATTTCCGCGCTTTGCGCGGGAGGGGGAGATCTGAATTTAGATAAGGATAAAGATGAACTCAGATAAGGATTAAGAGTCGAGAACAGTACACCAAATCGTCTGCTTTTTCTCATAATTTATGAAACGTCAAAGCTTGCGCGCTTTGCGCGGGAGGGGGAGAACTGAATTCAGATAAGATTTAAGAGTCGAGAACAGAACACCGAATCTACTGCTCTTTCTCATAATTTAATGAAACGTCAAAGCTTTCGCGCTTTGCGCGAGAGGCGGGGGGAATTTCATTCAGACAAGGATTAACAGTCAAGATCGGTACAATAAATCGTCTTCTTTTCCTAATAATTTAAGGAAACGTCTAAGCTTCCGCGCTTCGCACGAGCGGCCTAACACCGACACCCCCCCCCCCCCCCCTAATGAGCGCTTTTTAAATGATTCGCTCGCTCACTACGGCTCCTCCCTAAAATAAGATCCTAGGTTGACGAAATAATTCGTATATTTATGTCGTCGAGGAATATGATCATTTGCGCATGCGCAAGTACTATAGATAGAGCATAGGAAAAACAATTTAGCCTTCGGCCCCGGGTTTATAGGGTTAAATTTGTAGATATTGGGACATTTAATTTTGTCGGTAATTGGTGGCTAGTTTTGTTGGTAATCGTTGGCCTCTACACCCCCCACTGAAAAAGGTCTAGCGACGCCCCTGGACGTACTCATGGCTGTAACTTGTTTATCGTCACAACGATTTATGTCATGAAAAACATATTGGTTTGTTTTTAAATTATGGTTAGATGCCTTTGAATAATGCCTGTATATTTATCCTGCCAAACGAGTTGCTAAAATGAGGTTTCAGTTAGACGTTGCTGATGTTGGGATAATAAAATCATTATAAAAGCTGTTAACATAAACTCAAAGTTAACAACACAAACAAAGCTAGAAAACCCGTTATCACATGACATTTACCACACGGGAAAATTAAGTGGTTTGCAGGGGCATAAAATGGATTCTAAAACTCGGGAGGGGATTAGGAGGGGGAGGGGGGGGGGGAACTGATGTGACGTTGTCCGGTGGAATTCGTGGTTTCTGAATCAGAGATGAGAAGTGTATTCATTTTATCGTCTTTTCACCCCACCCCTCCATGTTGCTGTTACCCTCTCTCTTCTCCATATCGATGGGAAGGGGGTATGTGCCCCTATGCCCCTTCTCCTCGACGCTACGCCAGATGTATCCGTTCTCGATCACAACACCCAGACGACATACCGATGACCAAAGCAATTACTTGAATGTTTCGTAATCATCACAATGTGACGATTTGATCGCTACTCCATCTATGCTCTTTAACATGATGAAGTGTGCTGTCATAGTTATGATTAAGAAAGAATTTTTGGGGATGGAAGTATCATAAGGCGTCATGAGAACGTTCCTTGTTTATGAGACATTTGTAATGTTTTGTTTTAAATAACATAGTCCAACCGTCCTCCATACGTTCTCATATAAAAGCAAATGAGATTATCGTACAAAACACCAGCAGGTTTGCCAGGACGGTGCCCATTTAGAACCGACAGGACTCAGCAACCTGACATGATACTATTTTATCTTTAAACAAAAAAATATAATAATTATTTAAAAGAAAAAAATATCTACCAAAAAACAAAAGAGAAGTCAGTTGTATTATTACATATGATGATTTTTTTTATTTTTTTTATTGTTGGTGATAATTGTCAAAATTGACTGATTGCCAAACAATAACCAACAAAAGCAGCTAACAGATGACACAGAGGACAAAGAGGGGACAAGTGAGTGACAGAGGAAAGAATATAGCTAGAGAACTGAATTTTGTTAAGAGGAGATAGGCCTGCACAAAATATAAACAAAAAACGAAACAAAACAAAAACAAAAAGTGGAAGACGGGGAGCGTAATTAAAGATAATCGGAGACAGGTTGCCTTTTATCGTGTGGTATTGCCACTATCGATTTACAGCTAAAACAATATTTTGTATAAAAGGCGGGAAAAGTGCAAATTGAACATGTGAGTTTGTTTGCGGCCAAATGTCCGTCTGCTGTAGGTTATAAGAGAGTAAGCGTGCGTGGAGTATAAATAGTCCCATCTTCTTCTCCTAACTTTCGAAGCTTTTAAAGAAGAAATCCAACACCGCAAATCGCTTTCTAGGCTATTTTGGAAGAAGTATCGTGTTGCGGTGAAGAGTGCTGTTGTGACGTAACAACATAAGACAGCACCTCAAGGATTAGCCCGTAAGATTATAATATTTCTTCCCTTTTAAGAATAACGATAACGTGCTTTATCATAAAATTGCCACTTTTTGTAACAAGAAAAATGAATTGATCAACATACTGTCGTGAAGAGGTGAATATATACGGGGCCACGAGACTTGGCTTGCGTGTGATAAAGATAAGAAATGTGAGCTTCTTTTCAAAACCGTTGTCTAAAACGTTATTTAGAAATGGAAAGGGATGTTTAGAAGGAAACGATTGTAAAGACACTATGATAATGTCTAAAGCAAAAAGTGAACTTGCACTATTGTGCTACATGTATATGTGTTTGTGGCCGTATTGTAAATTGACATAGTCCATGTCATAATGCGCTGTAATGGGGAGTGGGGAGGGGGGGGGGGGGTAGGGAAAACATTTTGATACATTTTATGCAGTCAAATAATTTACGCTTGACAGAGATTAAAAAACACAACCGTACTGATTTTGAAATAAAATCAAGTAAAAAAACAAAATGCTCTCACGCGCGTTACAAAACAAAATTTAATGGAGTGCCTAAAACAAGCGGGAAGCCGATTACAAAGAAAAGAGGAGAGAAAAAGCTGAATACGATGCAAATGAACCCAAAGCCACTTTACCTTCACATAGGTTAAGAGGTTTAAAAGCATTTTTGTTGGTCGGATAGTTATTGACTCAGAAATCAATTCTCGGTAGGCCAATGTTTCCATCCTAATGTACATGTGCATTGCATGCTTGATGTACAGAGCGCCCTCAGAGGGTTCATCGCTTAAATGCACGTCCGCAGCAAGAAGAACGAAAAATCTAACTTTCCCTTTCCCCTAGTATATTGTGACCTCCTTTTCTTCCCTACAAAGTTAACTTATCGCAAAATCCCAGAGCTTTGTTGATACTTTAAAGCCTGATTTTCAAACAGTCTGTTACATGCGTTGCATTTGCCCGCGTATCCCCTTGAAGTAGGTTTTTTTGCATGAAATACACACGACTTGTGTTTGGATGACATTTAGGTTTACTCATTCAAAATGGAGACAAGTTGGAAGTGTTTGTTCAAATATCTCATGAAGTAAGGCAGAATCGGGAAAACCAAGATGTCGCGAATAAACTCTTTAACCTTTCATTTTAGACAGAATCAGAAAAATTGGATGTCGCGAATAAACTCGTTGACCTTTCCTTTTAATAAAATTGACGCCAACATTAAATCCGGTATTGCTTTAAAATGGAAACAAGAAGAGATAAGCGATCGCTGTGAATGTCGTTTTATATGAAAAACATTAATGCACTGAATTAATCTAATCGCGATTAGTCTACGATAAGCTGATATCTTCACTAAAACATGTCAAGGGACTCGCCTTAAAGCAGGGACTTTTAATTTATATCAATTTGCTCCAATTACACATCGCACTTTTTAATACCGATGCACTTTTCAGAATTCATTTTGCCTCTTTAATGTCATTTGATTAAACCGATACGAGGCCTTTATCAATAACCAGTTTGCTATTTCGAGGAGCGTCATGGATTTCGTTTCACAGAGCTTTCTTCGATACGTTTAGGCATTGCAAGAAAGGGGTTCTTCTTAAAGTGCCTTTTGAATTTGCAACTTGAAGTCGCGGGTTCGCATCCCCATAATAATAGGCAGTGCCATTGATTAGGAGAGTTTGGCTAACCCTGTTTGAGTTGGACACAATATGGCGACTACTGCTTTGTTGGGCAAGCACAAAACTAAAGAATATACGCCATGTTGTGACCCAATGAAACCAAGTTGGCTACACTTTGTGTATAGATGCCACTGATAATAGGCAGCGCCGTCTATCAAGACAATTCTATTCCGAGGCGCACAAATTAATAATTACCCCCGGCTTTAGCCTAGCTGCCATTACGGCGCTCTAGCATTTCAAGGAATTAATTCCTACCAGGAACCCATTTACTTCACCTGGGTCGAGTGTGGCAAATGTAGATCAATGCCTTGCCTAAGGACATTAGTGCCGTGTCGGGGATCGAACCATGACCTTCGAATTTCAAGTCAAGTGCTTTAACTACTCGACTTCGACACTTCTACCATCCGATGTCAATACGTGTTACCTTTCAATGGAATGTCAGAATCTTTCGAGGCAGGTGTCGTCGGTGTGGCTAAATAATATCAAATATTTAACTTTTTACATAACTTTTTTTTAAAGTTGAGTCGTTTATGATAACTCGGCGACGGCCAGCATACATGTAAAAGTAAACCATAAGATCTCTTTTTTTTTTATACAGTATAATGTATTATGTAACTATAAATGTACAAAATGATTACAAACCATCATTAATCGCGGTTGAAGCCATATTGCTTTGACTATGATGTCTCGAACATGTAGGCCTATACTTTTCTGGATTTTAATATAGGCCAAATAGAGGATACGCCAAAGGCGTTTGTTAACTATTGGAAGGTATTCCTATGTCCTAATGTCCTACAGTGGATTCAGTAATGAAATATAATTGATCATTACACTAAATATGTAATTAGTTTAAAACCACGAAGCCATGTAATAATTTACAATGACATTGGTCTTTATAAAAATAGATTACATTTGAAAATGTCGGTATTAATAACTTCGTAAAACAGCTACAAATATGATCGCAAGACTAGTACTGTCGAAAATAAAACTCAAGGACAATTTCAATACCCTATTGTATATCCTATAGTTATATAAATCATGATCAGATTGCGTAGTACGTAGTTGTGATGTTCACGTATTTCTAAGGGGTGATGAGCTAAATCACTGTCACTGAAATCGCCTTACGTTGATTTTTACTAAAGCATTTGCGAACGTGACTGTTCAAGTCACGATTCATTTAACAGGGCGGCAGCGAAAGTTTATTCATCAACATAATGAACACTTAATACAATATGCTAAATGAAATTCTAATCAAAATATAAATGATTTAACTATCTGAACCTTGTCAAGTTCAAAGGTTCAAACGTTGACGAAGCTAGCTTGTACAAAGAACTCGTGTCATCGAAACGCGGAAAGGACGCGCAGAGTAGAAAACAACGTCTTTATTAGAAACTATAGTTTTGAAATGATAAATCTCGACCAGCTATACGATTTTCATACAATACGACGACGTCTTTCAGGCTTGAACGAGACCCTGATTCGTTATCGAGTTTTCTTTCGAAACGATGCACAAACATACAGGCCCGAATTCACAAAGCAAGGTTTGAGCTCAAACCTCCTTTTGTTTCGCCAAACCTCCTGTTTGTAAATAACAAAAGGAAGTTTGGCGAAACAAAAGGAGGTTTGAGCTCAAACCTTGGTCTGAGCTCAAACCTTGCTTTGTGAATTCGGGCCACAGCGTTTTGCTGTTTGTCATTTCCGTCGTTGTACGACATTCAGAATAGACAAAAGGTTATAACTTATAATGTAGCTATACGATTCAGTTCTGCAAGTCTGAACGTGCGGAATGTGATTTATACCAATGACTGCAGAGTGATTCGAGCTGTCTTTGTAGCGAAGGTTGCGTTGATCTGATTGTTCTTCTGATTAATTAGAGTGATTGGATTCAGATATTAAGGTCATCCACCCTCAACATTAATCACATGTTGTTATTAGTCGGTTGTGCACTGGCTGTCTGTGCATGGATTATACCAAGGAGCTACCAGCCTGTTATGACTTATACACGTATCGGAGTTCAATGAACATGTTGAATGTTAAATGAGAGGTGAAATATAGTAGCAAGGGTAAAAAGACATTATGAAATTATGAATAGACTAGAGAGAGGGGCAGACAGACAAATGTATATATATATATATATATAAAAGTTCGAGAATTCTCAACTCTGACAAGACAACGGGTGTACCAGAAAATGTAGGCGTGAGGAAAATGGTCTAGGAACGTGAAACGTACTGTAGCTGTACTTTACAAAGATATTATATATATATAGAGAGAGAGAGAGAGAGAGAGAGATAGACAGATGGAGAGAAAGAGCGCGAGGACAATAAGATTCGGGACTTGTTTGTTTTTCTTCATGTAAATTGTATACAGGTATGTAGTTTGCTCAACCTTAAAAATGCAGTATTTATAATCACGTTTTTTCTTTATTTTGAAGCGTTTACGTACAGCACGACATTGACACCCTTTTCCCCACGAAGGATAAGGGTTTGTTGGTTGGTAGATCCAGGAATCATTGCATCGGTACATTTCAAACTATTTGACCAGCAAAAGATGTACGGCTGGAAGGGGGGGGGATATGCGAGTAAAAACTATGCGCCATAGATATGCAGTGCCTCTACTGTGTATGTATATAGGTATGTAGTTCGTAATTGCTGGGTAGAGGGGGAAGGGGGGGGGGGTGGAGGGTGCATAATCATTCTGGTCACCTCTTCCACCAACTTTCAATTTACTACTTCAGAATTACAATTTACGCATTGTGTAGTAAAAATGTGTTTATTTCCGAGAGTAATTGAGTGAGTATTGCCGGTGTCTCGCCCAAATGAGTAGCTCGTCCTAATTGCCTGAATTGGCGTAAAAGTTGGCGCCACGCGGTAATATTACTTTCGCCTTGCTATCTCATAAACATGACTAACACAGCGACTCTCGTTTAGGCATAAGTGAGCAATACTCTTCTGCCCTCATACTTTCATTCATATAGGACGTGATTGGGTTTAGATACTTTACAGGTCTATTGTCATTGGTCCCATTTCACCAACCGTTCTACAGTAGTTGGAATTATACAGTGGCCAAGTTAGGGAAGCTCGGGAGCAAGTGCCACCCCCCCCCCCCCATCGCTAAGCGAAAACAAAGTGAGGAGAGGAGAGAGAGGGGGGAAGAGAAAGAGAGAGAGAGAGGGGGGGGGGTTGGATTAAGCCACTTACAAAAGAAATTCCCCTGCTTACACTGTAAAAAAAAATTGTTCATTGGTAATTTTTACGTATTTTTTCCATGTAGAATTTACTTAAAAACATTAGTTTTGCCACTTAGGCACTAAATTTAAGTCTTGCTAACTCAAACTTTCAATTTAGTAGATTACGTGGAATATTTAAGTAAAATCAAATACATAAAAACTTTAAGTAATTTCAGCTTGTATTAATTTAGTAATTTTAACACAAAATCGGAAATTATACGTATTACTCAAACAATTTATGTTGATTATTCTTATCTTTTTAAAGTAAGGACCGATGCAGTGCGTAATAGAAATATTTACATAATTTATTAATATTCATTAAGACCAAATTAAACTCTTTTTTAAAATTAAACTCTTAATTCTTTTTTGTGGTTGAATGAAAATTTAAGGACTTTAAAACATTTACTAATTCATTTAACATGGCTAAGCAAAGATAAGACAATTTTTAATTCTTACCCAGTTCAAAACAAATCAAAACTTGATATTTCAGGAAATTGTCAACCAATTTTCCTTTTAAGATGCTACGATCAAAATTAGTATATATAAAATTTGGAGCCTTTCAAAATGTGTCGAATTGAAGCGTATATGTGTTAGTGATTAGTGATTAATCTTAAATAGAAGTAGTGAATGATTAGTGGATGTTACTTGTTAGATTAGATGGGTACCAAATCGTGCAATATGTAATCCTATCATAGCTTTTTTTTAAATTATCTAAAATGATTACAATACTTAAAGGTATTACAAAGTTTTCGTATGAAGTCATGAATTTGGTTCAAATGGACATATTGGAAGCATATGCGATCCTACATTATTCAGCGATCGTTGTCGCGGTTGAAATCGAGTCTAAAGTAATGAAAATAACATAATAAACTCTTTATGTTGAAAAGCTCCCTCTCAAGGTCAAGATATTAATTAAGCTATAAAACAATGTTTCTCGACTAAAATCGACCGATTAGCTATTCCCGTTTGAAAATTATATATCACAACTACATATTCTGAGATTTTCATGGTCGCAGCTACCATTTGTACGGCTGTAGGCGCTTTTTGATGTTCATCAAAATTTACCGGGAGCACCGGTAAATTTTTATATTCAATTTATCTCGAAAGCAGAAGTGTTTTAGGGGCTAAATTTTATAGTGCTTATAATACATCCAAAGGGGCATCCAAATATATCAAAATTGTATAGAATGACTATCCACCCAATTTTCAAAATTTCCCAAAACTTTGTATTACCTTTAAATTATTTACGTTAATGTAACTCGATTTAACTGAGTAAAAATGTATTCAGCAACATAAGTAAATTCTACTTAAGATGCCGTAGGAAATATTTACTTAATAAAATTAAGGCAATTCTTTTCCTCAATTTTATTGAGTTATTTCGACTAAGATTATTTTTTTACAGTGTATAATCATCCCCTAATTCTAAAACTACGGCATTGTTATGTGGTACATGTATTGCATTCACCTTACATTTCCTTATATTACCCCCAGGCCTCCATTATTTTTCTATGGGCCATAATTTTGCAAGTTTGATTTCAATTTTAAAAACCTGCTCCTCATTATCAATTCTATTATTCATTGATGCTACTCTGAAAGCCAGTCTAGATTTGTAACTCCGTGGTCGGTCCTTTATATCAAATTTCTAATTAATATTCAAGAGTCGATTGTCTCTGTAAGTGTGAAGTATTCACTGAACCTGATATCATGGAGATGAGGCAGAGAGAGGGGACACCGAGGATAGAACATTATCTCTTTCTTGTAACCCACTTTTCGTATATAGTATGCATGGTAAATGATCAACCTTCTCGTTCTTGTTTCACATTTGTTATTCCATTTATTATCCTTTCCCTTATACTTCTATCATTCTGCTTCTTCACCATCTCCTTCTTCTTCTTCTTTCTTTCCTTCTTCTTCTTCTTTCTCTTCTTCCCCACCTCCCCTTCCTTTGCTGTTCCTTCCTTTTGTACTTGGTGTTACATTCTTCTGCTCTTTTTTACGGTCTAAATATTGTAATATCTACTTAAACTTCTTCATCTTAGGTTTTTCTTCTTCTTTTCTTTTTCTTATAATTAAATTGCTCCTTCTTTTATCCACTTCATTTCTTTCTTGTTACTATACTGCTTCTCCTAATACACCATCGTCTTCTTTTTATCCTTTCTCGTAAAATGACATTGTTTTGGTGATGATCTTTGTGGGTGTGCAAGAATCATCTTAAAATTTCGTTTTGAAGTATGATAAAAGGATGCCATAAAGACAAGTGACACCAAAGTGACAAGCGCAGTAACAGATCAATGTAGCAATTCCTGCAAGTGAAGCATATCGGAGAGGGTATCAAAAGTCGGTTAGCCGAGCCGAGCTTATATGCCAAGCTAGGGAATGACGCACCTCCCCCTCCTTCATTTGTCTTTAATCACTACTTCTCCTTGATTACAAATATGCATAAATGTTGGTGCGTATTATGATACCTATTCATTGCCATTATGTAGTAATAATAATGATGATAATTCACTTTTATATATCGCTTAATATATCGACGATGTCTTTAACCGCTTGCCCTCACACACTTTTTACACATTCTCCACTCCCTGGGGAGCATTCCAGCCATGCGCCATTTTATAGATGCTCACAAAGCTGATCAAACTACATCAACGTTCGCATCCTACCGGGTACCCATTTAACACCTGGGTGGAGAGTGGCAAATGTAGATTATCGTGTCTAACCAAAAGATGTTATGTACAAAAACATATAGTAATGATATGGGTTTTCTTTTCTTCAATTTTAATATTTTTTCAACGTCCAGTATTATCTCGCCGTAGTAAAGAAATAGGAAGGCATGAAAAGTCACAATTTCACTTAAAATTGAACAAAGCAACTCAAAATTATGTTCAAACTACTACTATCTTAACTAAATAACTCGTCGACATTTAACTCTTTATCGAAAAATAAATGCCCCAAAATTATTGTAACTGACTACACGTTACGCGATAAGGTCCATGAAAGAGTAACTCGGCGATGGCGGAGTGAAAATGTCAAACGAATTTACTTGTTAACTCGGAAACGATCTTGAGTAAAGGAACTCGAAATAGGCCTAATCTGATCTCGAATGCCTCAATGTTTGTCTAAATCTCGACGTTAGTTCAATCGAATAAGGCAGGAATTAATTCTAATTTGCTTGGTACCCTACTCTCTCTCTCTCACTATCTCTGTCCATCTCGTTCTCCCTGCGAAATTTGTTCATTTTAGCTTACGGTCAACATGGTAAATGCTTTCTGTTTAAAAGGTCCCAAATGTAAACATGGTATAGGTCGATGGAAGGGGTTGAGGTGGTGGGGGGGGGGGAGCATTCTTATGTTTTTTTTGTAAATTTGCGTACTGAAAAGGTTAACGATGTCTGTCTTTCATTTATTGCAGTGCATCACTGAATCTCAAATATCCACGATTTTAAAAGTGTAATTTATGAGAAAGCATCTAAAAGTGAAAAATTACTTGATTTGTCTTCAAGATGCCGTTCTTATGGACAATGGCAAATTGCATTAATCGTCAGGAAAGAGGGAGGTTTTGCCCCCCCCCCCTGCCCCCTCCCCTTTCTGTCTGTCTGTCTGTCTGTCTCTCTCTCTCTCTTTTTCTCTCTCAGTCTCACTCTTGCCCCCACTCTTGTCTATTCTCCCTCTCATTTCTTCATCTCATTGTTTTCTCTATTTATCTTTGTCTGGTTCTTTCCACCGCCCCCCTCTCTCTCTCTCTCTTTTGCATCCGCAAGCCTACTGTATATATATATATATATATATATATATATATATCATTGTCTTTGTCTCTGCCTCTCCTTCTCTCTCTCTCTCTCTCACTCTCTCTCTCTCTCTCTCTCTCTCTATCTCTCTCGCTCCCCTCTTCTCTCTTTCTGTCTGACTCCCTACTTCTCCCCTTTCTCATTATCCCTCCTCTATTCTCTCATCCACATATGCAGGCCTCAACCTGTGCCAAATGAAGATGTCCATCTCCACACTGTCATTAATATTTACACTATACCAAGTATGTTCACGCCATGAGCATACACTACTCCGGGATGCTGTCCTAAGTTTAGCTATGGTATCCATTCCTTCCAGCTACGATGGGAGTAAAAACAACGGTAAACCTCTTCAAGTCTTGGTATCATTTCTTCATTTACTTTGGAAGATAATATGGGAATGAATTGAAATTAATCTTTCACAACTAATGCATGGATAATTTACCATACAAACGTAATATTACACAAGGGGATTAATTACGTACGTTACATCTTGCTTTAAATAGGTCCTTCCTTGAAGAGATGTCAGGGCAAGAACAAAATAGTAAAATATCTTATTTTGATCAATATTATATTCAGTAGTCCCCGAAGAATGTTTGTATATTTAAACACACAAGTATTGAAATGATCAAACAATAGGCTTTTGTTCCCTGCTCCATCGGTATATCCTACATTCATTTCACATATTTCGAATAACTTAAGTTTTATAATAGTACGTTTGTGATTTGCTAAAACATATCTGCAATCATATTTCGCATAATGCGTAGGCTTTATACTGTCAACATGTTTCTTCTTTCTGTTTCTGATATTGAATCGCCATAGATTATTGATTGATGTCGGTGCTTTAGTTTTCAACGTAATCATAAGTAGCTTCTTTCTACACTGAATATCCGAGTGTGATAAAATGATTAGACCCTGGGGGCAAAGTAGGTTTTTTTGAGAAATGGAATGTTGTAAAAGGTTGTTAGGTATCAACGAGTTTAGGGCTCTTTCCCAGCACTCTTTTCAGGTTAGGTAGATTTTCTGAAAATATGAATTACACTAAAATACCTATTTCTTCATACTTATACTTTACTAATGAAATATGACGACTTCTGACTTGGGACGTTCTGGAAAACTGTTCATAAAAATGCTTTATGTTATATCCAAACTCCAAGTTTGTTACTTTTCTCACACACAAAAAGCATAGCGCTCTAAAGTTGACATTTTGATTTGAGCTAAAGTGGCAATTGTTGTTGCTAAGGGCTTTCTTCTCCTTAGCAACTGTAATACAATGATATGAAAAACAGAATATTTAGCGAGTAGATGCTATCATTAGGCAGACGACTATTTTGATAGAAAGTGTTATGTCAGATGATGCATAGGATTTATTTACATACTAAATACATTCTTCCCTTCAAAGGAACACTGCTGAATAATTTTTCTTCAAGTAACAAGTTCATTTTTGAACCAGTCACAAGTTTCAACAAATTAGGTTTTCTTCGTAAAACATGTTTTTCTTTTTGAATATGACGTGCATGATATTAATTGAAAAATCGCGTGGTACGCTGATGGCAGTGCTGGCAATCTATCAAGCATTTAGCCCCCATAACCCGTAAGAAAATAGAAATCTTGAGAACGCGGGCAAAACCAATCTGGATCTGTCTTCAAAAAGAGTTTAACACATATTAGACGATGATTTCCAGACGATGATTTCTCTGGAAGCTTGTTGCTAGGAGCGGGGATTTAAGAAGATCGCGAGCAATTGGCGAAGATTTAATTTGGAGGAGAGGGTTATGAGTGATTCCGCATCTGTGGATGTGAGGGGAGTGAGGGAGCAAAGAGGTATCGGAAAAGTACTCTCGTGTAATGTGAACAAAATATGTTATAATGGTGCTGCCTTATTTAACATATGCGTGAAACTGAAATGAAGCAATACGTTCAATATTTTACTCCGAAATGAACATAGATAAAGAAACGCATTATTTCTATATATAGGGACCGTTTAAACAAAATATACCACAATGATGACGATATTGTATAGCAATTCTGTGAGAGGGGATTGGCTCTAGCGTTTTTCCCGAGCAATATTAAAGTCGAACCTCCTTTGTTTACAGAGTATTAGTACGATGGATAGTAGTAGGAAGCAACTGTGACCCCCTCCCCCTCCCCAAAAAATTAAATGAATAAATAAATAATAATACTGATAAAGGAATGAATTATTGTAATAATGAATAAAGTATCTCAGTGTATGTTAAAATGTATGCTTACAGCTTTCTGGATAAGATATATACAATTCTTGAATTGAAATGACTGAAAAACAATCAAGAAATCGTCATCATAATCATTTTTGAGAATTATAATAGGGATGATACCAAGCCCCCATCCTTATCCCCATTTACCCCCTTCAAGCTTCAACCTCTCCCCGTATCTTCATAATCCTCTCGCTTTCAAGGCCTCATCCAAAATGATCCTCTGTAAGCTCGCGTTAAGCCGAGAGGGGTTAGAGCAGTACATGATGAGATTATAATGAATAAATTAGCATTATTGCTATAACATTGCGTGATAGAGCATTTATCTACGCCGATGGGGCGAAGCAATGTAACCTTAAGAAGATGGAGGCTCGGATGTAACAAGATCCCAGGACTATATGAATGAAATTGTAGATGATTATCATCAGGCGACATCTTTAGGGTGCTGCAGGAGGAATATTGACTTTGTATAAAAAAACCGTAATACAGGCCTACTGCTGCTGCTCACACTGTACAGTGTCTGGAACGATTTTGAAGTAACTTTGATAATCAAGCCACGTAGTTTATCTCATCATGGTTATGAACGAGAAGGAACGAATGTTGCTTCGCAGATTATTTACTCTTCATACGTAAATTTGATCCTTGAAAGCCAGCTACATGTATTTTTGCATGCTTTAGTAGCTGTAGAGAGACTCGATACACCAGAATGATACGAACATTATAGCCGTTTTATTGTCTTTAAAACTGTTTATTTTTCAAAATGTAATTGTTCAAAGGAATTTTTTGTTTAGAATTTAGTTTGGTTACCCTTTACATTTTAGGTAGAAAGAAAATAATGCTCCATTTTATCTTCTTCCAATAGAAAAACTGTATTTGATATTTTGAAATGTCAATCATCTTTAAAACAAAGGTAATTTTTATTTCAGGTTAATACGAGTACAACGCTTTTATTTATTTTAATCCTATAATTGGGAATCATTACCATGAATTTGAGAATTGTTTTATGTCAGCCCCAATGAATTAAAAACCGTTAGTCATTATCTGAAGTGACAAAATTATAATAGCAAATGAACTGCATTTGCAGGGAAAATCAATTTAATTTCAATATCTGCTGTATTTTTTTTTGATATTTTGAAATTTCAATGATTATTCAAGCAAAGTAAATTAATTTCAGGATAATAAGAGAATGACGCTTTTCTTTATTTTAATCCTATTCCATTTATAACTTTGATTTATAATTGGGGATCATCATTATCAATTTGAAATTGAATTGATATAAAAGCTGTTACTCATCATCTGAAGTGATGAAATGATAGTATCAAATGGATTGCTCTTGCAGGGAAAATCGATTTAATTTCAATATCTGACGTATTTTTTCGATTAGATGGCCAGACACGTACTCGGCATCGGTTGTTCTGGATGAAACTTAATACCCTTCTATCCATATTTCCAAGAAAGTAATTACCCAAATGACTTTGTGTTTAGCGCCAAGAGAAGTTTGAAAGAGAAGCGACAGATAATGGATTGAAAATAGATTTTGATTTGAAGACTGAGACAGTATCGTGGGTGTGTATATATACACCGTAAGTACACCAACCGAACATTACCAAGGAACAGACTTTGCAAATAATATTTGTGATTACAACAACAACATCGACATAAATGTGGCGGGAGCTTCGAATCATCTTCATGCGGGGGGGGGGGGGGGGCAAATGCAATCAAGTTTTCCACAGTCAAATACCCCTGCCCCCTCCCGGCCAATACACCGCCACTGATCGAAGAAGGGGGTAGGGTTTGATGTGTATGAATGGTGTTGACTAAATAAAATGCAAAGAGAAAAATGGAATAAAAAGAAACAAATAATAATTCGATGCGTTTCAATTTTCCAAGCGTTTCTGTATTATTATTAATATTTATTTACGCTTGCATGAACATTTCTACGCATTTTATCAATTTTGATTATAGTGTGAATGTAAATGACTTGCTTTAGAGTGGTCCTGGCGAATTAAAAATTGATAAACTTATACACCACTTCATCCAAATAAAAGCCTTATAAACATAGCCAATGTTTTACATTGTGAATTGGATTTTTAAAAGAAATTTATTTGAAAAATAATCATTTGCATATAATTTTTCATTAAATGAATTTAGGATGGCGCTTACGAGGAATGAGAAAAACAGATTTAACAAATGGGAAATCTGCATGCAGATGTAAAAATGGTACATATGGAAGTTGTGTTTCCTTTCTGCTAAAGAACCATTTTGTTATCCTTTCACCGTACCCTAAGGAGTAATTCTAGTAAATGAGTTACAAACTAAGTTCTCGATTTGGATGAAAGCGAAACATTACACCGGCAAAGGTGAGGCTCCCGGTATTATGATCAAAATATATTCTTAGCATAAACTACATAATTTGCATGTTGTGATAGGACCGTGTGGAGAAAAGCGCCAAATTATACCGTTTCATAACATGGACATTGTAAAGATAAACAATATAAACATTTTCAGCATTTTGACTACACTACTATACTACTACCTCTTCTACTATACAGTGCGTCCCAGAAAAAACGAAACCGAGAAGTATCGATGTTCTATCATAACTTAATCACAACTATAATTAATGAATGATACATATTTGGAAAGCTTAGAGTCTCCTCTTTCGTGTGATGCTACTCACGTGATGCATATTTTACGCATGAGTGATTAAAAGCAATTTGAAGGAAGGAAACCAAAAAGACATTTGGCGGGCGGTATCATCTGAAAGAGGAGACTCTAAGCTTTCCAAATATGTATCATTCATTAATTATGGTTGTGATTAAGTTATGATAAAACATCAATAAATACTTCTCGGTTTCGTTTTTTCTGGGACGCACTGTACTACTACCACTGCCGCTACTACTACTACTATTACTTCTACTGATGCAAATACTACTACTACTACTAATACTACTAATAATAATACTACTGCTACTACTACTACTACTATTACTACTACTACTACAAATAATAATAATAATAATAATAAGATATTCATATACCGCAAATTGCCTCTAAGCGGTTTAGAAGAAAATAGCTGATAAGTAAAGGAAACATCAATTTAAATTACCATTAAAACTTTGCAAATGAAAATAATACACGTACATAATTACTTCTTCTTCTATAACTACTATACTTCTTATCTGCTAACTCATGAATGTGTCAATTATATTGGTGATATCTTCTTCACTTTCAGCAGCACATCACTTGACTGTCGGATTTTCCTTTTTCTTCACCTCTTCAGGAGATTTTCCTTGATGTATTATAAACATATTTCGTTCCTCTGCAAGATATTGCTATTTCCACTTTTTCCCCCTCTTACGCTCCCGAACTTGAAAAGGCGGCACATTTAGGCTTAATAATTTAGAGACGAGAGCGTAGCAAGAAGTGTTGATGAGTACGCGAATTGGCGGAAAGCTAGTCATGCGTGAAGCGAACTCTTTTGAACCGTAAACGTCTTGTTGAATTGGATTCACATTCATCAGCTGCAGATAACGGATGAGACTAGGGTAGCTAAGATGACATGGTCATTCCATTTTCTATTTTGTTTGAGATTATCGTGTGTTTTTTTCTTTGTTAATATGGATAGAACAAACAAAAAGTGGTCCCTCTACATTCAGGTAACATAATCATGATAACAGTCATGTATTTTCTCTCTCTCACACTCTCTCTATCTCTTTCTCTTTTTTCTCTCTCTCTATCTCTATCTCTCTCTCTCCCCTCACCACCCCTCTTACTCTCTATTTATCGTTCTCTCTCTTTCCACATCCCCTGCATCATCCCTCTTCCCAAGCACATGATTCATTTTCATTTTCTGCCGATGCCCCCATCGCTCTTTCTTCCATGTCTCTTCTTTAGCTCAAAAGTTCATTCTTCATCATTGCTGATCATAGTTTTATTATTATCTATCACATCCCATCCCAAACCAGTCCATCTCATTCTCGACCCCTCTCCATCAAGTCTTCTCCTCGAGAGAACATTCCCATAAGCACCCAATACCCTACCCTTATCTCCACGCCGTACACCCGGCCAAGTTGCTGTTTTTTTTTGTCTACCTGACTGATAAGAAAGCATTATAAAGCTTCTTGTTAGGTTACCAGGGGCTCAACTACTTTAGTCCTCTCCGAGGGAATTGGTAATGGGGATTAATGCCTTACCAAAATGGCACCGAAGCGTTTTGACTTGCTTTCGAACCCTGGACCCCCCAGTTACGAGAGCACTGCTCTACCACAGAGCCTTTGCGCCTCCATATACAATCCATGTAGACACCACAGTTCAGTCAGTTCAGAAGTTACCAGAAACTGGTAATGTGAACGTATCCGCGTAAATCCCCACACCATGCAAGCGCCATTTGTTAGTACCCTATCGATTCATATGTGTTGATCCCGATGTATGTACGGCACCCGGAGTTAAGGTGTCGCCGGCGCGATCAGTGATTTGGTATATCCAGCGCACCAAAACCTTGCCATCAATTTAGAAAGAAGTAGTGGGCTACGACTTCTGCTTGTCTTCTAGCTTGTTTTGTATGTCTCCTTAAGTCATTGATTTGTGGCTGGTATATGTTTGTATTCAGTGCATTGACTACAAGGTCATGATGACACAGTTGTCTTTTCTACATCTCTGTCTCCTGACTTTGGTGAACTGAAGCGATTCCCTATACCCCCCCCCCCCTCCCCCTCGAATCCTTGTCGCAACACTAATCTCATTTGACACAGGAGATAAATGGTACTTGGCAGGAATACATTCCTGGAAATGCTCTAGCGCTGTAATGGCAGCCGTGCCAAACCCAGGGTAATAATAACGGAGCACCAGGAGTGACAATGTGCCAGACATTAGCGAAGTGCGAGAGTCCGCTATAATTTATATTACAATTACGGGTTTGTTGAAACATGTTGAGTCTTCTGCCGATTTTGTTTCATATGATAACTATATTGAGTTTGTCCACAAAACTCAAACGACCATTTCGCTTTATTTCCCCTTGCTTGAATTCTGAAGCGTACAGTATAATCCGAAATTAACTCTTTTTAAGGTGTTTCGTACATGTACCTACCGTTTAATAAAATACTGTCGACGTTCAAGCGTTTCTTTGAGTTTACTTCAAGACCACTTTCCCACTCGTTCTTAGATTGCTAAGCTCGTAAAAGTCAAACATTTGGATAAGAGGGCCTAAGTACCCCAAGCTCTGAATATTAATGGATTCCATGGAAAACTCACCCCTTTCAATTTTGACCTACAAACTTGTATTTTTTTTCCTGGCGAAGTCGTAGTAGAAATTACCTCCTTCCTTATGGGATCGAGAACAAAATTTGTCCTTGATTTTTGTTAATCCAACAATAATTGTCACATTGTATGTGACGTAATACAGAAACAATCGTGTGCCATAATCACTTTAAACGACTGTCATGACTATGACTTGTTAAATGGATTGTAATAATACCTGGATTAACTGAATCTGTTTGGTTCAGTTATAAATCCTAAAAAATATAACATATACAAATATAACAACTTTATCAGAATGATATCCCACCGTTTTCTTGATTTTTAAGAACTTTAATTCACGACGTTTATAATGCACATCATTATATCCATTCAAAGTTTTGTGCACGGTATATCACAAGGCAAACAAATGTACATGTACATGAGAAAACAGTAGAAATAAAGTAAACATAACATTGAGATGAGGTGAACTTAATGATTACGTTGCCTTGTTTACCTAGCATCAACCAGTATGTTTTCATAACAAATGTAACATTTTAATTTGAGCTAAGTAATTTCAGAGGATGATCATGTTGCTGTAAACATGAACAAAATTGTGGGGCACGTCACTCAAAGTAGCATCTTCGTTCAGATGAAACGAGGCTTCTTTTATCGACGACTAAACCTTTTCTTAAGGATGTTCATCAGCGCTGCGACACCTCGACAACAAGTGAATCAACAAAGCATTCTAGCACAGGGGCTTAGCGACCTGTAGCCCTAAGCACTGACTTGATCTCAGGGGCTTGACTGTTTTTCACCTCCCACTAACCATCCCTCTCCTCTCCTCTTCTCTGACATATTCGAGGGTTTGTTTTATGTCACGATGGCGCACTCTTAGCAGGATGGATGGTTTATAGCCATTGTAGTCGTAATGTCGAATGCTTACGGTAATTACTACATTTGCCGACAACAGCGGAAGTATAAACGCCAATTCGATGTCTGCTTGACTATGGCGGTTTTTAATAAGAATGGTTTATTTGATTTATGAGAAAGTTAGTTCAGTTGGGCTATCCGAAATTATCATTGTTATTCCTCACTACAAGTTTGGATGTTTTTCATTATTTTGCATACACAGTTACTGTTACTGTTTATAAAAACAAAGATGTTGTGGTGTAGTGGATACGTCATCAGACTGTAGATCACAAGGTTAATCTGCATTTGCCATTAAGAGTGGAAAATGTGACATATATTTCATATCGTAGGGCTGTATTTGAAATAAGAAATAAAAGTTCGTATAGGTGCATTAATTAATGAAAACCGAATGGGTGATAACATTATATTTTGTTCTTTTTAATTAATTTCATGTGATAAACGAGTACTGATCACCAATGTTTGAATTGTGTTGTATTTGCCTCGTTTTTCAAAAGGTACTTGTAGACCAGCAAAGCAAGAAAGGAACTGCATATTGAATTTGCAAACATGTTATCAATCAATAAATGACGTTTTTATGAGATGGATATATGAATGGGGTATTGATGAAACGATTTCTAGTTCAGTCTGTATGCATGTCTGAATCATTTAAAGGTTAACTAGCCAATATTACACGCGACTGGGGAGTGATTAATCCTATAGGGTCGTCGGTTATTCCCTCTCTTTTTATAAACGTTATTTCCTCCACAGACGATGCCATTAAAATCCTAGAATTGTCGCCGTAATCCAGCTCCTTAATCGGTACGGACTAATCGATTCTTGTCCCAGAAAACACAGAGACAACTGTACCGAGAGATACATCACCCCCAGACGACCCGGCTATAAACCAGTCACGACCCGATGGGGCACACAGTGGGCAGCAGGCTACGCCACTTTTCCGCCATCAAAGTGCGAACAGGGGAAGGGGAGGTGATTTAGAGGGAGGAGGGGCACGCGAAAAGAAGACGCTGCTACCTGCTCCAACATACCTAGTCAATAACCTTGTTAATTTGCGGTGAATCCTCTAATAGTAAGACCTGTGCGCCCATAATGATACCGTTCAACCCCTACCCTCAATATTTCGAGTCACGTTCTGCCTCTGCCTACAGTCCATTTGACTAACAACCAACTGTAAAAAAAAAACTTGTAAAATTATGCGGCCGCCTTTATTAGTAAATAAGATGTTTCAAAGCCGCTGTATTTAAATCTATATATACTCATGTTTTGTATCTTGATATGTTTAAACTGCTAGTGGACATAAAAACGAAGTTACACATTGGGGCGTTGCAAGAAAGTTGCGATTGATTGCAAGTTGCAAAGTTTGCAACTTATGTTTGCAATGGACTGCAACTCAACTTTCTTGCAAGCCCCACTAGTCTCCTAAATTTCCCAGGATTTTGTGGGATTCAAGTTTTAACAATTAAACTAAGTTAACTAGATCTATCTTTTATTCTCCCCCCCCCCCCCCCTCTCTCTCTCTCTCTCTCTCTTACTAATGGGGCGTTGCAAGAAAGTTGAGTTGCGATCAGTTGCAAATTTGCAATTAATCGCATGTCTTGAGCTTGATTTGGGGGATTCGCAATTGATTGCAACTTTCTTGCAACACCCCATATGACTTATATTGTTTCTCTTTTTGGGGTTCTTTTTTGTGTGTATTTCTTTATATAAAAAAAGATGAATGGTTATCGCCATTTGAAATGTGAACTTCCTACACTGTTAGAAAACAACACGTTGTTTAAAATTTTAAACAACCACAAATTAACCCGTGAATCGCTCATCTGTTGTTTAAAAATTAAACAACTTAAGGTTGTTTACGTTTTGAACACTTAGTTGTTTAAAAATTAGAAAAACTTTTAAACAACAGTTGTTTAGTAATAAAATTGCACAACTCGGTTGTTTAAAGCAAGTTGTGTAAATGTTAAACAATAATGTTTAAATTACTAAGTAACTGTTGGTTATTCAATATTACTGCACAACTGGGTTGTTTATAAGGAGTTGCTTAAATGTTAAACAGAACTGTTTAATGGTTAATACCTGGTTGTTTAAATTTGTGAGATGACCTACTGGAACCACTCCTGCAATAATCACAAAGATTACAAAGTCACTGTAACATGTAGAGCTTGCAGTTGCCAATTTACTTCAATATTTGTTCATCATATTTATTTAACAGTGACAGACAATAATATTATTTGTCTCTATAACTTCACCTAAACCCCATCGGCGAAGCCGAGAAGAACCAAGTCGTCGCCTTGCCCTTGTTCAGCCATTTTCATCTGCACTGCACTAGCACTTGCACTGCATGCTTGCATGCATGTACTATGTACGTACTTTGTGCATATCGCATGTGTGCGTGCAAATTGCAATCGCGTATCGAGAAAATGTCAACTACGCGAAATCATGATTGGTTAAATCTATCACGTGATTCCCCCTCCCGGCACTTTTTAAACAACTCTGTTTCATTAAATCTTTTTGTCTTTTAATAAATAGTTGTTTAAGCCAATCGAGCACTGATTTTTCGATTCTGAACAACGTTGTTTACGTTTTTAAACAACATTCTTTTAAACAGTGATATTTTAAACACCGTTCTAACTGTGTATAGCCGTATTCGTACACTGTGACATATCTCGTTTATCTTTTATTTGTTTTGTTTGTTCTTTAAATCGACGGTTCTGCGAAGTTCCATATAATAAATACAGAACAAAAATTCATAGCAGTCCTAATAAACATGATTTAAACAAAAAATTATTGAGCTAAAACTGATTTTGGGGCTGAGTTTTTATTCCATTTTTTTCCTTGGGGGGGGGGGGGAGCGATAGTGGTGGATTTGCTTGTATCCCTCCCTGTGGGGGGGGGGTGTACTACTCGGTAGCTGTCTCATTATCTTATGCTTTTTATCATTTTTCATTCATCTCTCTCTTCTCTCTCTCTCTCTCTCTCTCTCCACACACATACACGCATGCACACCCACATGGATACAGACACATACTTTCTCTCTCTCTGTTCTCGTCTCTCTATTTCTACATTCCTCTCTTAAACCCCCGTTTTTTAATGCTTTTCCTCTCCAGTTTTGGACACATCGTTGTGTCCTAAAATGTCCTCTCAATCTTAATTTCCGCTTTCAACGAAATACTACAACTTGAACTTGAAACACTCGAATAAATGCACATTTTGATTTAAATGTGAATGGACAGAAAAACCGTGTCAAGCATCGCAACAGTATCATAATACATACTAAATGTGCAATTGTGATTTAGGCGAATAGAATAGAATTTCGACTGAAGATGAATGAAAGAAAACTCGATTGTGAAAAAATATGTGAACAAGTTTTTAGAAAGGTAAGACGATTATGTCATGTTCTTTAAATACAAAACTGTTTTTCCGACCAAAATGAAAGAAAGATAGTGAGAAACGTTTAGGAATTATATTCAAATTAAAGTTTTCCATTTTTGTAAAGGATAAGAGGGGAAACTTCAAAGGATAGAGACTAATAGAAAAATGGAAATGCAAGATGAGCAAGTAGAGGGACAGAGATAGAGAGAAAAGGAGAAAGGTATATGGAGTGAACATGAAGAAAGAAAGAGAAAATATGTGATTGTGCGTGTTTGTATGTGTGTGTGCGTGTGTGTGAGTGTGCGTGTGTGTACGACAAATAATACATGGAATTGTATAGCGAGAGGAGATAGAGAGATGTAGATAGAAGACTATCAAGAAAAGTGGAAAGGGGATAAAGAGAGACATTGATAAGGAATAGGGAGGACATAGAAAGAGAAAGAGAGGGGTGGAAAGAGAAAGATAATGAGAGATAGAGAGAGAGAGAGAGAGTGAGAGTGAGAGAGAGAGAGAGAGAGAGAGAGAGAGAGGGGAGAGAGAGAGATAGATACAGAGATGGACTGATCTATGCATCCGTTCGTCTCCGACTGGATCGATGTAACAGGGTTGCCCAAACCTATTGCCGCCGCCGCTATCGTTCATGGGAGTCTGCCGTTATTAAAGGCAAAAAATCCATATTTCTATCATTCCCAATACATCTTTATCATTCAAGGAAGGGGACGGGTAGGGGCTGTTTCCATTGTACCGATCAGGGGTCCAATTATTGTCCTCCAGACATGTCTAACTTTGATATGAGCTCTCCCCAAATACAATCAATGGCAGTAGGATGTCTTTCAGAAACCTGAGACCCATTTCACTTGTCATCAGTGACAGATGACAGTTTTTGTTATAAGCTACTCAAATTTGCTTCAGATTGGTTATCAACAGATATGTCACTGATTTTTGTAATTTGTCATTGAAAAAGGCTTTGTGAAATGAGTCCCTACACCTGTATCGAGGGAATTCAATAAATAAAGAAGTAAAGGAAGCTCGTGGGATAATGATTTAACTGTCTTCGTTTGTATATTATTACAATTACTACGATGTCACTGTGATAATTATTACGAGGTTCCTATGATATTACTATAATGTTACTTTGACATTACTGCGATGTCACTTTGACATTTCTACGATGTTTCTACAATGCTATTGATGTCTTACATTTTAAATATACATGTTGTAAATACCGTGCCTTTAAAAAAAAAGGTAAATGTTTATAACGACCATATCCGATGAAAATACAACTCGATGAATATAGAATACAAATATAAAGGAGTACAAGCACTGAACCTTTCATTATTAAACAAAAACATATTAAAACTTCATTTCCCGCACCCCTCCAAATTACGGGTCAATTAACAACGGTCAAATTTGCCGAAGTTACAATGACGACATAACATGTAGATCCGACCGGTTTACCTATATAGCTGAGGTGATGAGCAAAGTCATTGTGAATATGCGTACTCCACATCAGATGATTTCATCAAGTCGATAGCAAGTTTTTAGATCGACAACTAATCTATGGCTTATGAGCTTTTTGTTGATATATAATTCATCCATTTCATTTTTCAGTTCGGATATGGTCTTTAATGTTGCTAATAATCGTCATTGCCATCAGAGACATCTTCCAATTATGACACGTCAGGTGCAGGAATGGGGTTGTGCACCACATTGTATCACACAAGCTATAATTACCTGGCAGTGGTAACGTCCTTGGCTTGTGAAATGGTCAGGGGAGCCGACGGACCGGTTTTGCAAATCGACCGGTTGTGCTCCAGAACCCTCGATTTTTTTTGTCAGGTTTTCCACCGAATGTATTTTTCACTTTCTTCGGTCCCTTCCCAAGAGAATAATGAAGTTCCACTTGATCCTACATTCGTGACTAAACTCAGAGATTTGTACCTACGGAAGTGGCGTATTCAACACTTGACGGAGCCGACGTAGACCCATGAAAAAGTATAATTTTTCGTGAAGTAAAATACAGGCCACGTCTTGGCTCTTGTATCACCAGAGAGACATGCTTTAGACATAATTTACAGTAATTTTGTTGTGAACCTCTTTTATGTATGCATAATTGATTATAAAGAATTTTCCATTTTTTCTTTTAAATTCACCTTTTGTGTATAATCATAGAATTCCCTAATTTGTAATAGCTTCATATCTTCAGTAGACGAATAACAAAAATTGCAGATGTCAGAAACATAGTCAGGCTCAGGCTATTAAGTTCACTGTCAAGAAAGCTCCTCGTTTTGTAATGTTACGACGGCGAAAACAAAGGTCACATCTTTATGAATTTCAAGATACTCAAAGATTTTCTCTCACGTCCATATAGGAAACAATCAGCTAATGTGCCGTATAACAACTCGACGGGCGTCTCTATTCTTAATCTATGCGGGTCCATAACACTCTGATTTAGCATTTGTTATGCTATGGGAATAGTATATATGTTTTGTTGATTGTCTTGTTCGGGATTAATGACACATTTTGATCAATCTTTACAGTCATAATGGTTATAATCGCGAAGCCTATCACCTATATGGTCAAATGAAATCAAGTTTAATCACATGTATTGTAATACAGGAAGTATAAGAACCCATGGTTTGCCGTATTCAGCTTCCTATAATGATCTGAATGCGGTGAACTTTCATCAAAGTTCATGGATTGATACAAAATGATGACGAGTCAGGTAAGCGAAAAAGCGCAGGCGGAAAGAAGAGAAGAAAAACAAAGAGAGATATAGAACAGAGGAAGATAGAGAAAAGGTAAATATAAAAAGGAGAAGAGAGAGGGTAGAAAAGGGCTGTAGTCGGTATAAACTGACTTGATGTAACTAAATACAAAAGGAAACGTCTACGAATTGATAAAGGCTAGAAACAGGTAGAAAATGAAGAAATTGGAGTAAATAAGAGGCCTCTACACTGATAAGGAGGGGAAAGGGAAACAGTTAGGAGCGAAAAGGGTTAGGGAAAATTTAAAAGAAGGGAACAAAGACGACCAATTTAATCTTGCGCTTCATCTCACGATCATGCCCTAGTATTGAATGTCTTCATCCCTGTCTTTCTGCTCTAGACTTTTAGCTCATGACGAAACCATAGGCTTGCATGGAAGGTGTTTGAGTCACTCCTTGCATCTTCCTAGCCACCTGCCCGGCCCATAGGGATTGGGCAATAAGGCCTTCCCTCGTCAAAAAATCACTCCGACCCGCCCGAGATAACCCCCTCAGGGAGCCGTGGCATGGTGATCCCTTTAGCTCCGCCCGAGTTAACCCGGTGTGCAGGGCTAACACCTTCCCACACAGTACCGTACATTGATGCAAGGAAGTTGAATATCGTTCTGTAAGATGTCCTACGTCATAATTTGTGTGATGTCCTCATCACGTTGTGTGTGGCTTTTCTCGCCAAATATACCACTGTCGCTTCACCGTTGCTGGTTATCAAAAGACTTGACAGATCAGTCTAAAATTGGTAGTTTGAGATTCATTTTATGGTAGAGTTTATCTGGTTAATTTCAACTTCCAAAAACTGTTTCATGTTTTAATCATTTTTCTTGTTTTTAATGTCGAATGCATTGCACAGTGATCGCTTTGTTCATATTATGGCAGGCACGACCGGCGGGTCTTCCAACTTTATACATTCTTTCAGTTGTTAAAACAGTGCAAAGATGAAACGGCAAATAAACCAGTTCTCATGTATACAATGGTAATCGCATACCAACCGCAGATCATGTAGACATCACCTATGGCACACACACTCGAAAACCAATTTAAGCAAGTTTTCAGTGGAGTATCAGATCAATGCATGAGTTGGCGGGCAAACCATCTGTTGTGGAGAAGACCCGCCAATTGCCCCCGGGGCTCTGATCATGCTCCGCTCAATGTTGACGCCGCTATTGGCACAACTCGCTTCTGCCTAATATTGCCAAGTCCTTCCGATACAGAGCTGAATTTGTACATGTAAATCGTACTTCCTGCATATACCATCACCGAACTTGTATCCTGAAATCATATTATGTCCAAAATGTCGATATGGAATATGCTATCATAGAAGTAAAACATTGAAATAGCCAATTCACGAAAACATTGCACAATATTGCATCTTCCTTTTACCATTTCCATATTATTAAGTCACAATGCTCTTTATTGTACAACACTTTTAGTACACAACACTGAAGCTTTAGAACTGTACAATTTACATGAATAAATAAATTCATAAATAATACAAAAAGTGAATATGAAATAAATAAACAAAATAATTACATAAATATATAAATAAGTAGAAATACATTATTTGATAAATAGAATGATGAAAGTAATTATTAAATGAATACATTAATTAATCAATGATGATTTAACCAATAATGAAATGCAGCATTCAAGTAAACAATGAAAACGTAATAATTATGAGTGATGCAATTTCATACATCTTAAAGTAGAATATTCAATCTTACTTTTCACATGTTTACTAAACAGATAAACTCATGTACTGAGAATCTTGAATACAATCCCTACGTTGATATACTGAAATACTGCAACAAAAAAGACAACATTTTGTGATACAGTTTTTTTTTTTTTGGTAAGCGCTGAATGTTATTTTGAGATAATTTCTTTTGATAACGGGTTTTGATGAATTTACCTATAATGACAGATGTTTGAAAATATACCGAAACAAACCTAAATAGGACAACTTGTATATTTTTGTTTCTCCCTTTCTCTCTCTCTCATAATTAGATATGTTAGGTTTAAATTATTATATATAACCATATCGCTGCAAAGACGTAGGCCCATGTCGACTATTCTTGTTTTTACTATGATTAAATGTAAATATAGTTCGTGGATGTGCTCCCAAGGGGTCACACTTAAGTGGATTATGTAAGAAAGATAGGTGCATATTGTAAACAGTGACCAAGAAAATACACATCGATTTGGGAGTGAGGTTGGGAGCACCGAGCGTCGCTGTAGCTTTGGGTGGTAATATGATGTCATTAATAAACCAATGAGAGGAAGAGAGAGGGAGAGAGTTGATTGTTCTGCGATCTGAAGAGACTATAGTAGCTAGCTTGTTACGCACGCATTTTGTATCATTATCGCTGCAGCTTTCGTTCGAGCTGCACGCACGTGAACCGCACACCGCTCAAACTCCCGTTCAGTTAATCACTTTCATCTTAGCGAATATCGGCGGTGCATCAGGTCACTATCTTACCCCGAAAATCTTCTCCACCTCCTCATCATCATCTATCGTGGAGCTAGTTCATAGGAGGAGTTACATTTTCCACCTAATCTTAAGAAGGGAGAGCTGTGACTCTTTCAAGCCGATGTTTTGATCTTTATAATTCGTGGAAGGAAGATAAAAAAGTCGAAAGAGGATTGATAATTCTTTAACAGGGATCTTAAAACCAAGAGGAAACATAATGGCATCGCTTTACGGATTGCTGTCATTGGTGCTGGCGTTTATCCTACCCATCATTTGTCGAGGTAAGTTTTTAGCATTTTCTACATAATGCCTATTTATTTGTATTACCTTTTTCGAATTTATCAATGTGATTATCGAATTCGTCAGTAGGGCTAAAACAGTCATTGGAAGTGATTGGTTAATCGTGATCCATCCTTCATCTAACCGCCAGGTCTGTTCAAAATATTGTTGCATCTTTGGGTGTCCTTCTCTGTTTAGGTGAATACAAATTATATTGCGGAATTACCTTGTACACTGTACATCATTATCAATAATAGAGCCTTTGCCCTTATAATCTATGTGTTGTCAGGCTATTTATCAAATTTGTAGTGTAAAATGTGACTTTATGAAGTACGCTACCATGCTGAATAAATTAATGTACGCAGGGCACATCAATCTTCTTTTGATATCAAAGAACGTCCTAAGAATTTGACGATCAGTTACAGTCTGCAATGAATGTTCATCTCTGTTAAAGCCTCAAGTTCACTGGTTATACTAATATCAATTATCAACTTCGAATCGAAGTGTAGAATTGAAGCAGAATACTCAATTTCCGCTGTCGAACATTCAGACAGTCTTCTCATCATTCAATAAAATGAGCATCTCGGGCAATGTCTTCGTGCATTCCTTCGGTGGGGCACCCGGAACTTTCCTTATTAAATCGCTGGTCTCGCAATGTTGAAATTGGAATTTGTCAAAATTTGTGTAATGAAATCTGGAATGCTCTGTTGAGTTTGGACATGATTAAAGTCATGTTGATATGACCCTCAAGGCGACCTGTACAATCGATTGAGTGGGGGCCAGGTTAGATACTTGAACATGGTGAACACCCGGGGAAAAGGTAGAGAAGATTAAATTTGCCAATGTTTAAGAGTGAGAAGAAGAAAAACGTTGAACTGGCCACTCAAATGTTTTTACTCCGAGCGACTCACAATATGAGTTTGAGATATGCAAAAAAAACTTTAAATTATGACCCTTTGTTCCTGCTACGTGTTTGAAAGCAAAAAAGTGTTGTCATTTATTTCCACCTTTCCATATTCGCCTTTTTTCTTTTTTAATGAATCCATCAAGCTCGCTAGCATCTGTATAGTGGAAATTGATGGATTGATTTGTCGATTGTCGACTGACTCAAGTACGAATAGAAAGGAAGTTTATGCTTCGAAATCAAAGGAGTAATCATTCTGTTGGATTTAGGTCCAGTCCAATGAATAAAGAAACGTGAGGATTGTTAACTTATCCAAAGAGCACTTAGCGCAATCACTTACGTCTCGAACCCGGAAGCCCGTGTTCGCGAAACTGCTGCTCTATAATATTCATATCCACGGAGCCTATATACTGACTCCAAAAGATCACAAATTCATTAGGATTGTATTGAATATTGTAATTATTACATTTGACTTTTTTACCCCTATCCCACCCGAAAATATAAGATTTAAAAAAAAAAAAGGGATTTTCTATTAACGGTTCAAGAATGTGGTATGCGTATTGTACTAGCTTCTATAAGGCACCCCTGCTTCGTTAATGAAAGCAAAACGGGTAGAGTTTTCAATTGAACAAATACAAAAACAAAAGCAAATATGAAAGAGGTGAGATAGGAATGGGGGCAATGGTATACTTTTAAGCCCGAGTAACAACAGTGAAGACATGGAGGTCCTCCTGACGAGGGGGGAATTATTTGGTGTTGGTTTTTCGATTGGTGTTCCATCTCTTAAGTCGGTGTGCCTCCAAGCGCGTTATTTGCATTTCTCTGATTGATTGGAGTTCATCTCATCGTGAAAACACATCGCACAAAAAACCATTCACGATTCAACGGACAAATGGAAACTACATTTCACATTTGCAGACAGTCGCGCCATAGCTAGAGCACTGATGATAAATTAGAAAAAGGGGTATATGAAAAATACAAGGGCAAAGAGATATACAGAGAGGGAGATGGAGAGAAGGAGAGGAATGATAGATTGAGAAATGCAGAGATGTAGTAATAAACACAGGGAGAGAGAGAGAGAGGGGGGGGAGAGGGGTGTAAGGAAAAAATGGGATCATTTTGAGCTCAGATTGATTGGAAACTTCAATATAAATCGAAATAGGGCCTACCGGAAAAAGGAGTGAACGTATACCGAAAGAGAGATATATAAACAGAGAAATAAGATAGATATAGAGGGGAGGGGGTTGGATTGTGGCGTGAAGACGGAATTGAGAGAAGTGGAATAGCTCGAACATAAAACCATATGCTGATATCCACAACTAGATTAGAGTGAAAGAAAGAGAAAGAGAAAAAGAGGGAGAAAGAGAGAAAGAGAGAGAGAAGAGAGAGAGAGGGGGGGGCGAGGAAATCAAGGAGAGCAGGTAAGATAACGATTGAAGCAAAGGTAGAGAGAGTGAAATTGAGAAATGAAGCTACAGAGATAGAGAGAGAGAGAGAAGAAGGGGGAAATGAGGGAAAGCAACATTGATACACTTGACAAAAGATAAATGAAAAATAGGGAAGAAACAAAGATATGAAAAGAGAGGAAGAGGGAGAGAAAAGGCGAATATAGAGAGGGATAGCGAGAAGGAATGGGGGATGATAGTAAAAGTAAATTAGCTTGGATGAATGAAACAATAAAGGCCATGTGGATGTACTCTCCAAGACGTGCAAGGGACCTCAAAATTATCACTTCCCGACCATGTTGTTTTTACCCCGACTCAGAGACAGGGATCTTGAGCATCTCATAAACTCAGAGCGACCTTCAGAATATGTATCCCAAAGAGGTATCCTTCCTTGTATTGCAGAGATATTAAACGTTAGGGGTAATCTCGCAGGATTTTTTGAGTAGTTGATGCGTAGTCGAATTGCACTGATAGGTACATGTTCATCTATTACCATCCCAAATATGCCCTCTGCATACAATGGGAGCATAACACAGTGATACAGTAAAAAAGGGAATCTTTCATATGAGACTTTGCCTTTCTTTGTATGTTTGAATTTGTCTTATCATCGTGCTAAATGTGTACAGTACCAACAAAAGCAAATGGTGTACAATGTGGGTGGGTTGTCGATTGCTTTAGAATAAGGTCTGATTACGCAATGATGAGAGGTAAACTAAAGGTATTATTGTTTGTACCATTATGTTCCTGTTACAAAACCATACGTGAATGTTTAAAGAAAAATCTTGACTATATCCGAAGATTAGGAGTACGGTATTTCAAGAAACATTATTCATGTTATTAATATGGTCATTTCCATTTCCTTATACATGTATAAGGCAAACTCAATAGCTATCAGCCATTTAATTCCCCTAATGTGATAATATTCCCTTGTGAAAGCACCGTAAACTTTGATGCTTTACCCCCAAACCCCGTTACTTCGCTGTGCAGACGACACAACCACAAATGTGGTATCGATATCCCAGATTTTATGTCATCTTGACACGTTTGCATGGGATCTCTTGAAAAGGCGCGAAGATCTACTGAAATCAACCCGAATAAGCCAAAGATGCGATGAGCAAGCGATTCGATATCATAGGCTTTATTCGACGGCGCCTTGATAATGGAATGGCTATAGGGATACTATGTAGTGTTCACGTGTGTTACGGTATGTCATCTGCGGTGGATTTCATCCTTTTTTGGAGGGGGGGGGGGGGTATCACCGTATGCTATTGTTCTACTGTTTTTAACGATCGTTTAACAAGTTTCTGGAAAAATTACAAATTGTCAACGGCCGAGGAAACTGATAGCAATAATATAATTTTCAGTCCTGTTCCATGCTATTACATAATGATTTGACATAACATTAATATGTTAGAATTAAAGCTACACTTAGATCATCATGCTATTTCTTTCAATCTCATTAAGTTAAATATGAAGCCCCTCCTGTATTAATCAAAGCAGTGTAGCCGAGAGTCTGAGAAGCAACAATCAGATAATTGTGTTTTATACTTAAACAGCAGTAGAAAGTAGAAAGAGTAGTACAAGTCGTAGAAATAACGATGAAAGTAACAACAGTAATATAAGTAAAAGTAGCAGTTAAAGTTTTAGCAGATGTAGGAGTAGTTGACGTAGCAACAATAATTACACATGTGCAAACGTAAACGATTTATGGTGACGGTGGGTGTCATGAAATTTAGAGATCTGTAGAAATGTAATTGCGAACATAATAGGACGATGTCCATATCTAATTTCAAACATTGCATGATGTCCACTAGGAATACTAAATATAGTGACCAAGTCAGATAATAAGAAGAGAAAATAATCACCAATCTACCCGTAGGACGGTCTACAATTATTGAACGGGTGTACAAGGACATGTTTTCAAATCCACGGAGAACTATGAATATGATGAATAATAATTGTGAAAATGACGTCGTAGAAAGGTGTGAAGGTTTTCAAGAATACTGTGAAGCATGCTATGATAAATGACTTAGATGATTGCTTATAAATGGTTTTACAAAAACCTTTTCGGTATTAAAGGTAATTCATACTCAAGTACATGGACTATTTTGGATCTTTTCTTATAATATGCATCTGCTTTTCATTTTTGCCTATCAATATTTGTTTAAATGGTGTTGAAATTATAGCGGACATAATATATAGCGGTAGTCTATCCAGTCGGGAACTTAAATGAATAGTTAAGTCGATTTTGTATTTGTATACTAATTCAAATTTAATGCACGGAAGAGTCAGGATAACACATTTCTGCGTAGGAAAATTAGATATACAGTCTAGGACACGTTAGGATTCATCTGCAACAAACTTAAAGCTAGCCTTTCCTGAAAATAGGTTTGAATCCCGAGACGATGCGTTAACTCGATTGGTTGCAATGAGTGGACCACTTGACATCTGTGACGGATGATTTTGCGTCATAGGTCCTGCGGATTTGTCTAAACCCAATATTTTCGAATCTGAGGCACGAGAATGGGAAACAATTCAACTAGTAATGTTCATTTGCTTTTTCTCGGTAAAGGCATTCAATCTCCTGAGTATTGTAGTCAGGAGGCGAGTTTTCATCTCAAAATAGTCAAACATTCTGAGAGGGGCTTTTCTGAGTACCCTCGAGAAAAAGGTGAAAGGTTAAAACAGGAGACGCGAACTACATACAATCCTTCATATACCTAAATGATGTCGAAAATAATAGATTTTTACAAGACAAATCATGAACCATTATTGCTAGATTGAATTCATCATAGAAGCAGACAATCATCAAATGGAGATGTGCTCGTAGGTTGACGATTTTCCTTGCGTCACTTTTTATTTTCTGCATGCAGGTCAATCCTATATTGATGTTCCAGAATGTAATCCACATATAAGTGACATTTCTATATTGATGTTATTCCCCTAACGAGTCTTAAATTGGTGTAAAAACTGAGTTCCATTGTTCTTTACACCTAATATTGACACAAGAACAACAGAAGTACAAAATATGGAAAAATGAGGTCGGAATATTTGTTATTTGTTTTGTACTATATTATTTATTTTATCATTACAATTTAAAAACACACATTTTCAAATGCCTATACTATGGGAAAAAAACAAAATATGTGCCCCCTCCTCCCCCCCCCCCCCCCTGCCCCCGCCTTCTTCTTTTCTTCACTTTTTAATAGAGGCTATTTAATGATTCACACGTGGAAAGTGGCAACAATATTGCTTTTGACTAATGACCTTTTAAAAGACACCACCTGGTGTGAGCATTTTCTCTAATGATGTTTTGATTTCAACCCATTATTATTCTATTCTGTCTGGGTGAACGTGAGGACCGCATTCTTCAAAGTCACACCAGGGACACACCTTCACATCACACTCACACAATACAACCGTGCTGGGGCGTGTGGTGTATACGCAGTTCATTATAGACAAATACCATTCGCGAACCATCAAGGTGATATTCTAAGGGAAAAGGAGTATATATTGATCTAATCATGGTGTTATTAATGGATGAATTACGTATTTTATGATCTTTTTCTCTTTGAATGTCTTGTTATGACTGTTATAATGAATATCTATAAAAAATGGAAATTTCTTATGTTACTTGACCATGAAATAATCAAAATGAAACAATGAAGAATTGACCTAAAACCTATTGGCCATATTACTTTAGAATATAATATATAGGATTCTATGCCGTATTCAACCAAGATATATTCCTCACCCTGCCGAAGTTCCCCTTATGGCATTATATCAACATAATCACAATTATTGCCCTTTGAATGCCATCAGAAAATATGGATTATATACCTTTATGACCTGTTAATGCCCTTTAGTTTCTCCGAACGAAACAATGAACCAGGGCAGCATTTCTAATATTACTGTGATTGTCTATTGAGATTTCATCGAACTGATTTGTTCTGCTAGACAGTGAGTTCATTCTGTATTGCGACATTTTAAATTTTGAGCTTATCAACAATGATTGACAACTGACAAGGATATACATTTAATAACTAAATTATTCGTACCCTTACCAATTTTTGTAAATTTTTAAAGTAGGGCCTATGTGATAAATGTTTTTTGTCCCAATTTATATATCTTGATAATGCGACATATTAAAGCTTACATCTAAAGTATTCAACAAAGGCCCTAATTCAATAGTCCACCTTTATTTCTTCAGTTATGAAAAACACAAAGAAACATCAAATTTACAAGGGGTTTGAATAATTTAGTTGTTATATGTATCAGTTATACTTTTATAATTGGAGTCGGAGTATTGAGTTTTCTTGAGAATTAAAAATCAATATACATTTTGAAATGTTCTTCTGATTATCTTACCTAATACACGATATTTGATCATATGCAATTGCCGCATTGATATGATTAATGGATTTAATGAATTAGTTACAATTTTGGAAACAACAGCCCCTGCACTGAATTATAAATGGCAAATAGCCTGTATCACTTTTTACTTAAGTGGTACATGGTTTTGAATTTAGTAGATGTTCCTTAAATGTATAAAAACAAAATAATGGGTTCGGCATTATTGATAAGGGCGTAATGGCGCACGCAACACCCCTAAAAATGGCGCCTTTTTTTTGCTCCTTCCATTTTTGACGACCCACCATACCCTTATTGCATGGCCGTGATCGCATATTTCAATCATAACAGAGGGGAAGCCGCATTGCTACATATTATGCCCCAGTCACGACGTCTCGTATTATGCTTGTGGGTCTATATTATTGACATTGGCTGGTTTTGATCGGGCTACCAAGGGTAACACAACGCGAGACTGGTGTGTTTACTGAAGACTGGTGCATGGTGGATACAGATTGAGCGTTCTTGAGCAATGGTGGAATAGGGGATTAACATAGGAAATGGTGAATTATTCCAATATGTGTGGGCGTTTAATGATCGGGTTTAATGGTAGCGTTGAAGCAACGGTCAGGGTAACTTTTTTTTTATGTCAGACCAGTCTAGATATGTTCTGTAATAGTTAATAGCTATGCTTATTTCAAAGTAAATGAGGAGATAGATGTAAACGTAATGATATTTGGAATGCTTCTGTCATTTATTACTGGAATCTGTGTCTCTTAGACTTCTTTAGTCCCATAAAAGGTTCCTTTTTTTCAGAATTTGCCAAATGCCATGACTGCGGCCCATTTATAAAGAGAGGATGGGGTAAAGATAGAAAAATGAGAAAGGAAGTTACACAGAATTAGATGGAGAAAGTCATTCAAAAAAGGAGAAAGAAAACGCCAGAGATTATAGAATAAGCACTGATAACGATTTCGTAAAACAAATCGTGAAATAGGTTAATAAAAGCAACACATGTTTACAGAATGTAAGTAACTATGAGGAAAATAATAAAATACATTCATTATTTACATTGTGCTTATTAAAAAAAATTCTCCCCGTGCAATAAATATATATTTGATCTCATGACCATATCACCGCATGCCCATAGTAAGCTCAGAATTTAATCTTGACATTTTTCATAATTGATCCCCCATTGATTAATACTTGTTTGGGTTTATTAGCTCAGTGACTCATTTATGTACGCGTCGCCGAAAGAAAATCATTCGGAAACGGATATTGCTGTGTGTATTGGAATAATACAAGCGTAATCGGTCAGAAAAGTGGCGACGAAAGGAGTAGATACATTTTTGTTTAGGTGTATCACTAATTAAGGTATTCTGCGTAATATATCCATGATATCGCGCTGTTCAAATTGCTGCCAAATTGTAAAGGCATAAGAATCGGGGCACAAAAGGGACGGAATATGTTCAAATTAGGAACAGTTTGATAGACATTCGAGATCAATTTGTAGAATGGAGTACATTACGGAGACCAATCATTACAGATACAAAAGTATTGATTTGACTTAAATTCCGATTTACATCAGATAATTCACGCTCAAACTGCGTTTGGATGGGAAAAACACAAGGGGAGAATAGGCTGCTTGTTCTTTGCCTACGTTCTTCTCAAGGTAAAATATTTCATGTTTTAAAGACTTAACTCAAAATAATAATAATAATAATACCACATATTTATAATGCGCCTAATACTTTGTTTCTAGGCGCGGAACATATTATTACCCCGGTCATCGGATTCAGGCTTACCCATAACACAATGTATGCACATTTTCCACTCCCTGGGGAGCATTCCAGCCAGTCGCCATTTTACAACCGCCACTTGCTAATCCAACCACATTAACTTTCGCATCCTACCGGGGACCCATTTTAACACCTGGGTGGAGAGTGGCAAATGTATATCAATGTCTTGCCAAAGGACATTAGTGCCGCGGCGGGACTTAAACCGCGGACCTTGTAATCCACAGTCCGGTGACATATCCACTCGACCACGACACCTCTAATTTCATTTTATCCCTTTTGCATAGTTCAAATATGTTCCATTATGTAGTTCACGACCATACATGATGTCGTAATCACCATGGTTATTGTATTCACGATTAAAATTCATCGATTAACTGCTCCATTATCTCCAGAAAGCCATTTTAATTTTAATATTAAAAATTACCGCGCGGAGGACATATTTCATTTTATATTATCAATATACATCGTGAAAGGTTTTATCTTATAATTTCTAGATTGATTAATGACTGCTGGAGTTATTAATAGAGTTAAAGTGCGCCTGAGTATGGTTAAGGATGTATTGTGATAGAAGTATAGTTCAGTATGACAAACGAGGAATAAATATATCTTTTCAATTTTGTTAGTAGTGGATAACTGCCTTGTCTTTGATAATGGTAATATTGAAATACGACTCATTTCTCTAGTGTAAAATAAATTATTTTCCTTTCTGGATCAGTTACAAAGGGTGAAATTTATTATGTCAGTGTTTCATAATTCATTTACCTTTTTCAGATCAGTTACAAAACTTTGAATTTATAATTTTAATGTATTATAAGGCATTTTCCTTTATAGATCATCAAAAGGTTGAAATTTATTATTCTAGTTTTATATCATTATTCTTTTTCCTTGTGGATCAGTTTCAAAAGGTCGAAATTTATAATTTTTACCGGAGAATGAAAAGAATATAAAAGCCGCATAGCACTAAAATGAAATATCGATTTTGTAATGGTGTGTGGCTTGCATGATAATTAATCACAAACTATTTCCAAAAAAGCTGTCAATTGTTGTCTATCTACGAATTCATCAATCTATCAGGTCGAATGGAATAGTGTGACATAAAATGCTTGAAGCGTTGGCAAGGAATGTCCTCATTTCTTGTACTTTTTGAAAGGGTCACTTGCACTGGTAGCGCCTATTGGATAACAATCAACACCTGATGGGATTCTCATCCTCCATCTTCTTCTCTTTTTCTCGCTATCTTTCTTTCCCTTCTCTTACTCTTCATCTCCCTCATCAGCTTTCTTTATTCCTCTCTCTCTCTCTCTTCATCGTTCTTTCACTCTTGCTGCTGATAATTGTTTCCCTTTTGCATTCCCTCTTCCCTTTGACTCTTCTTCCTTTATCTCTCATACACCCTGTATTTCCCTCTACTCCTTTCGTCCTCTTCTTCTCTCTCCGTATCTCTATCTCTCTCTTTCTCTCCCCTTTCTCTCTCTCAAACCATGAAGTAGGTCCATGCTCAAACACACACAGACGCACACTGATTTATACCCCACTCTCTCTCTCTCTCTCTGGTTGGTTGGTTGTTATTTTTGTCTTCACCTGACTGCTTTAGGTCCTCTCCGAGGGACCTGGTAATGAGGATTAATGCCTTACCAAAGGGCACTAGCGCATCGACTTGGTTTCGAACCCGGGTCACCGGATTACGAGACCACTGCTCTACCGACTGAGCTATCGCGCCTCCTCTCTCTCTCTCTCTCTCTCTCTCTCTCTCTTCATTTTTCTGTTTGTCCTTCATATCCTTCTCCTTACACTTACAAAGTACTCAAGCTATATAAATATCTATCGTGAATGTCCTTGTTTGTCTGTATCACTATCTGTACTTTCTACCTATACATATTTGATACTATCGTCTTCTTTTGATAAGCTTTACCTTTACTTCATTTTAGTCCTCACTTCTCTCTACACTATTTCGCTTTCCTCCACCTCTTATACATCCTCGAGCTCCCTTTCCCATTCCTTTCTAAGCGTACCTTGTATTCACAAGGTTTTTATTTTTTCTCCACCACTACCCCTTGCCTTCCTTCTAGTTTTGTTTCCACCACGAATCTCCTTCCAGTCTCCACCACCGTCCTTCCTTTTCCGGCGTCCTCTCCCTTCTCCGCAAAATAGAAAATGAAATAGAGGTTGATTACGTTTTGAGTGGGAGGCGGGAACTAGTTTGTTCTTTCAGATCGGTTAGTGTTATCCTTGATCACAATTGTTGTCTTTGGCAGTCCTATATGATTCTGCTACCCATAGCTCAATTAACGGTGTGACATAACCATCTCATGAACTAAATTGCAAATGTCGTTCCCACACATTAAAAGAAACGATCGATTCCGTAATTACAATTACATTGAAATGAACAGTAATAAAATAATAATACATGTATGTTTAATAGGGTAATTCTATCATGAGGGCAGGGAACACACCCTTAACCATTAGGGATGGATCATTTATTTCATTTGCAGAAGATGATATACAGTGTTCTTGCACCAGTAATTTATCTATTACTTGAATATCGGCATGGTTTAACCGCAGTTTCAAGAATAACATTGCATTAGCGCAGTCAAACAGAATAGAAGATAATAAAATAAACCCGAAGCAGGATAGACTTGATGGAGGTGCAACACGCGAATTAAAGCGTGGCCTCATAAATTTACCAATTGATATTGCTGCATTTTAATAATCGTTCCTGTTATTGTCTACTTTTTTTCCGTTATGAAATGCTCTTAGAAAAGTTATTGAGTCTCCCCCGTAAAATACCAATCTCATCCTTTCATTTACTTTTATCAATTTTAGATAATTTGTTTCATGCACTGAAATGAAAAAAAATCCAGTCGCTCTCTGATCACACTGTAAATATATGTGTTCGGATATTAAAATTGTCGATAGTTATGCTAAAAGCCAACAGATCCATTCGCCAATTTTTAAGTCGCAGAGTAAAGTGTTTCCTCTCAGAATGTAGGGCGCTCATATTCAAATGATTTCTACTTCGATCTATTTCCATAAACTCCCAAACAGGACATGACAACCCATTTGTATGCCGGCAGCTACTTCTCTGCATGTCTCTCTCTCTCTCTATCTCTCTCTCTATCTCTCTCTCTCCACCCTCTCCCTTTCTATTTCCCTTTATTTTACTTTCTCTCTCCTTACTTTCTCTCTCCTTACTTTCTCTCTCCTTACTTTCTCTCTCCTTACTTTCTCTCTCTCTTTCTCTTTCTCCCGCTCTCTCTGTGTTTATCTCTAACTCTCTCTCACACACACTCTTTCTCCCTCCCCATCTATCTTTCTATGTGCATCTCTCTCTCTCTCTCTCTTTCTCCCGCTCTCTCTCTCTCTCTCTTTCTCTCTCTACCCCTCCCCTCTCTCTCTCTCTTTCTCTCTCTACCCTTCCCCTCCCCCCCTCTCTCTCTCTCTCTCTCTCTCTTCCCTCTCTCCCTCTCAAACGAAAGAACTCTTTTCTAACCAGGGCATGTCTCATCTTTTAAGGGATCGAATGACATCCATGATTCATACCCCCATCACTACGATTACTCCAGTCAACATCTTACCTTCTTCGATATTCAGGTCCAGTCTCGAATCTCGAATCTCGGCATGAATATTCAAATCAACATCACGTTGTTTCAGTATACTGCTACCCATAAGATGGGTTGTCTTTTTCATGAACTAGAGTCAGAGAGAAGTGCAAAATATAATGTTCAAATCATAGATATGAAGTGATAAGGCCGAGCACAACTCAATATAAACGGCTGATGACTGCAATTTCGGTACTGTTTACTTTGTTGTTGTTGTTGTTTTCGGGGAGATATTGGTGTGGGTGAAGATATATAATATGTTATGCATGTCACGGATGACAGGTGTCAAACTTCGTCAATGATAGCGCTCTAATAAGGGGCGTGAATATGAACTATATTTTTATGTATACCTGTTTGCAATTAATATTTTTAATCCATCATAGAAAATTGCAATACGGTCTTGATATATTGAAGCAATTAGCATTACAAAGCAACCGCATCGTTTGCAAACATACATAGTACTTCAATCATTGTCAATAATGGATTACTATACTCGCTGGCCTCGTCACCGTAACATACACGGACCAATCTCTCGTGGCGTTCACCTGCATAGGTACGAGCAATTATACGGTGATCACCTTCACTGGATAATATAAACAGGCTAATAAAGCAGACCAGGGATGATGCACTGAGGGGAAAGTAGTAGAAAATAGCTCACCGCGAAAGGATTAATTAGAATTTGCTAACGCCAAAAGCCCGTATTATACCCGTGCAATCTAATTACACGTGCTGTTAAGCATGGCTCTCACGCGCTGTAGACCATAGAAAACATGAGATGAAAATGAATATGATATTTACATGTACATACCCTCCACTTGTAGCAAGGATAGATGTTGGAAGAGGAGGAGACATGTTTTAATAAAACATCATGATGTAAAGTTATCATAGTCTGTTACGACCATGAGCTAGTTTCATGGATGACGGTTTAAAACGTTATCAAAGAGATTCGTGAATAATAATAGAGAATTCACATTTTACCGATAATAAGTTTAGAGAGAGAGAGGAGTAGAAGAAGTGGAGGAAAGAGAAGAAGGAGAAGATATGATGATGATGATGATGGTGATTCAGAACAAGAAGAAGAAGAAAAAGAAAGTGATAATGATAATGAAGAGGGAGGAGGAGAAACAGAAGGGGGAGAAGAAGAAACCAAAACAGGATAATAAAAACAGATGAAATCATACAAACTCACCGCTTTTCTTCGGAGATTTCTTATGGAGATGTATTAACGCGAATACCTCAGAAAAAAGCTCGAAATCCAAGCAGACACCGAAATCAAAAGCGCAGCTGCTACGGATATTTGCTTGGCACCTCGGATTGTGAGCGTGTGACAGACTTATCAGTCTGACAGTCCAACGTTATGCTATTATGTAGCATCCACAATCCAAAATCTCAAAACATAGGGTGTTAAATGATTGATGGGTATGGAGTCGAGGTGGGGGGGGGGGGGTATTGGTGGAAAGTGCCGTCTAACAAATCAAATATAAACGATAATGACAATTTGAATGTCTTCAAGTGCTCAAGAGGAACAAAATATGTATAATACCAGGTATTGTAAAACCGCCCATTTAGCTATTACACTGCCGAAATATCTATTCAAATATGAATACAATCTATTCAAATATCTCGTGCGAGTGTTACTTACGACAATAATTGATTAAAAATGAATAGATTATCTTCATATATTACAATTATTTGATAGTTTGCGTCTAGAATATATAATGTCACATTACTTTTAATCAAATTGACGAGTTCCGGGTTCTAATATAATAGCTGTTCTACATGTTCTGTGGAGATGAATCGGCATTCGCGAAAGTGTACACTTTGTTTAGGTTTATTCAATCGTATTGTTATGAAATTGCGTGGGATGATTTTAGTTTTATAACATTTATCCTTGATGATTTGACCTTCCCCTTGTTCGAAAGAATCGCACTCCTCACGGGTTTGCATCCGGGATAGACAACGTAATAAAAGAAAGTATCGGAAACGGAATTCGAGAGTGGTAACGTTTGAGGTCACGGTGAGAAATAAAATTGTTCATTACCACGGACGGCTCGTCTATGTATAGCTAATTAATGTTTAAAGACGAAATGAGTGAATTCCTTTACACCGTGGTTGCCATTCCCGTGTCAATTTCAATGTATTCATCAATGACTGGAATGCTCTCTGTCATTCCTTGTTCTTAACTCTTTATATGCCATACAAACAATATCCCTGTGCAACGTTATATTTATCATGGAATATGATAGAAGATACCAAAACATTTAAGATTATATAACTGTTTCCAGTGCAAGATCAAACTATACCGGTGGTAATAAACGGTTTGTCATTAGGTCATTCAGCTAATAAAGACGAGAAGTTTATAATTTTGAAAAGCAATTGTGTTGCACAACATTCCTTCCGTCTAATGGTGCATATCGGTTTGTGTAAAATCCCACACGTGGCAAACAAGCGACCGCACTGTAAAAAATAATTTGGTCATTGGTAATTTTTACGTATTTTTTCCATGTAGAATTTACTTGAAAACATTAGTTTTGCCACTTACGCACTAAATTTAAGTCTTGCTAACTCAAACTTTCAATTTAGTAGAACATACGTGGAATATTTAAGTAAAATCAAATACATAAGAATTTTAAGTAATTTCAGCTTGTATTAATTTAGTAATTTTAACTCAAAATCAGAAATTATACGTATTACTCAAACAATTTATGTTGATTATTCTTATCTTTTTAAAGTTAGGACCGATGCAGTGCGTAATAGAAATATTTACATAATTTATGAATATTCATTAAGACCAAATTAAACTCTTTTTTAAATAAAACAATTCTTTATTGTGGTTGAATGAAAATTTAAGGACTTTAAAACATTTACTAATTCATTTAACATGGCTAAGCAAAGACAAAACAATTTTTAATTGTTACCCAGTTCAAAACAAATAAAAACTTGATATTTCAGGAAATTGTCAACCAATTTTCCTTTTAAGATGCTACGATCAAGTATATATAAAATTTGGAGCCTTTCAATATGTGTCGAGTGTAAGTGATTAGTGATTAATCTTAAATAGCAGTAGTGAATGATTAGTGGATGTTACTTGTTAGATTAGATGGGTGACCAAATCGTGCAATATGTAATCCTATCATAGCTTTTTTTTTAATTATCTAAAATGATTACAATACTTAAACTATTTACGTTAATGTAACTCGATTTAACTGAGTAAAAATTTATTCAGCAAAATAAGTAAATTCTACTTAAGATGCCGTAGGTAATATTTACTTAATAAAAATAAGGCAATTCTTTTCCTCAATTTTATTGAGTTATTTCGACTATTATTTTGTTACAGTGCGTGTAGTCAGGCGAGGAATGCAACCAGAGCGTTTAATCATTCACATTTCTGCACTAATAATTACATGGCTTGGAATTATCATATCATGTATTTCTTCTCCTGTGCAATAACCCTCCATATATTTCCGTTTATCGGTCCTTTATGAATATTGAGTTCATTAACTAAAACCTTAACTCTCATCCCATCTTCCGGACTTCCTTGCTTTTCAAACATTCGCGTAACAGCATTCTTATCAGGAGCTTCTTGAGAGAGACCGTCGACGGGTGTTCGGATGTCGTCATCTGATCGGCCCTAATCATGCGAACACGGTGCCGTCCCTTCCCTGTTCGTCTCCCTTGACACCAAGAATAGCATGACTTGGTTCCTTCCCAAAGCTCCCATCACGATATCTTACTCTTCCTCATCCGACCAAAGAGTTATCACAGAGTCCTTCTGACTACGCTTCAACCTCGGAGGGAAATCCCCTGGATGATATTCATGTATTCCCAATGTCATCTTTTTGCATGTTTGCGCTTGATGCGTTTCTTCCAGGAAAGTAAAGTCAGACTCCGCTTTTTACATTTGAAGTATCATTGCGAACACTTGTTTTTCTTTGTCTAGTCCTCTCGCTCTTAAACACATTGACATTAGTTTAATATGTTTTACTACCGTATTCTTATATCGTGTAGCGTTTTCGAAGTGAACTTTACCTGCAGTCTACACTTCTTACTTTGCACCAAATTATACTTCTTTAGAGTATGCAATTTCTTATTAAACAAACAAATGAAGGGGTGAATAAAAGAGGAACAAAGAGAGTGAATAGAATTAAAAACAAATATACAAGTACCCACACACTTAAAACATCCTGACACATTCCCCCACTAGAAACATCAATTGGCGGAATTACATTCGGAGCCAATTTGTCACAATCGGGTACTTCTTTATTTCGATTGTCACTTTACTTTATCCTGCTCTAATGCAACTTGGCATCCTATCGCAACATTCGCAGGGTGTTATCCCTTTCAATTATTTTAAAGTGAGGAATTCCTGATTTTACAGAAATGGCTTTACTTTAAAAAGCCGAGCTTGTGGCGTCATTAACACTACATCATTCGCAATAGAACAATTTGTGTATGTCAACGTTATTGAGAAACAGCAATTGAGAAACAAAATCCCTTTGCTGTTTTCATTTCGTTGAACCTACCCTTTTTGTCCAATTGCCTGAAAGAAAAGTAAATTAAGGACCTATGTAATTATCCCCGTAAATCTTCATCAGACAAAAATCGTTCAATTAAGGTTTCAGTTAGTGCAACATACGTCAGCATTTCCATCAAGTTTGTACACACGTTCTTGTTTCATTTTCTTACATTTTCTGGAATTAGGTTTAAAACCAACTTTCTTATAGTCGGTTTCGCACTATTTAATAAAAACCTTCCCAAAAAGAAAAAAAGAGACCGTGCAGCTAGAAAAGCTTCAGTTCCCTCGACTCTAGAGTCTAGATGGTGGTCGATAGTTAGAAATGAGCGGTTTTTCGCTCTTTAAAAGATGTAAATGTATTCGGGAAAAGTGGCCTGTATAGGTATTTCCGCGGAAGCTTGGCAGTGAAATTCAAATTAAGCTGAAAGCGGGTTGAATGCAAGGTTGAATGCTGTCGACAGTCTGTCTCCTAGCTTTATAATCAATGCTCAGATTTTTTGTTTTTCTAGGAAAGTGTAGCTGGAAAAGATCTGCAACCTGTTAGATATAAGAAAAACACAGAACGTTCAATATTACGTTTGTTGTTAAAAACTTGTGGGCATTTGAATGTTTTGAATTACAATTAAATTACGGATTTAATTGAGATTACGTATGGACTTGTTAGCGTGTATGTTTTTTCGACCATTACTGCAATTTTCGATTGCATAAAATGTTTTCAAGAACTGTCAATCATCACTTGGCATCGATAAAGTTCATGAACCCATGTTTGGTTTATTACTTTCCACAATCGAACCAGGAAATAGCATTTGACAAAAAATTGTATCGCTGCCGATGCTCTCGCTTAGAAATCAATTTCCAAAAGTGGTTTTAGTGACAGACACGGCCCGATAAAGACCCTCTTGATACCGCGAGTAAATAACAATCTAATACACGATTACCCATATCAAACATTGCTATCGATTGCTCGTATTGACCGTCCCCATTCTGCGCGAGTCTGTATGCGCCGACAGCTTCCCGCCTCACAGTCATCGTAACAATGGAATGGGTTAAGCAGAAAAAACACGTTAACACTAGGCGAATAGTAATTAGTATCAATGGGAACGTATTAATGATGAAGCAACTACAGGTGAAAAATATCTTTATGTGTATGTTTATGACGTTTCACTCAAATGCTCTCAAAAAAATATCTTTATGTGTATGTTTATGACGGTTCACTCAAATGCTCTCAACGTAAATTATTTTGGTTAATTAACCTAAATCAGTTTTTTGAGGGCCACTAAAGCCAGCCTACACATGGCCCTGACACTGTACTTTCCCCAAATCTGCTCATGATCATTACTTGTTTAAACAATGATTTATGTACAATTTAAATTAAACAGTTTTATGGATTCTCTGGATAAATCCATAAAATGCTCAATGCCATATTAATTGTAAATGTTCATTATTTTAAATACCAGCATAACTGAAAATAAAATACAAAATTTCGTTTGAAAAATAATTTTGTACATATTTCTTTGTTGATTATAGATTTGTGTATTTCGGAAATGGATGGATGTGACTCTGAGCATCATTTACAGCATTCTGTAAACATCTTTCTGATAAATCCCAATTACAAATGTCATTTACATCTCACTGCAGACTTTTAAAAACGAAGTATCTACTTTTACATTCATTGACGATTGAAGCAATAATTATCATCGATCGAGCGAAATTGACGGGAGATTTGTAAAAGCCATTTATATGTTTCCATCTGGATCATTAACGCATTTCATAAAGCAACTATGCAATTAGAACTAAAATGGTAGCTAATGAGTGTTCACCGGCAAAGGAATGATACGTTTAGTGACATTACGCCCACCAGATGAATTGGAAGTAAGTTTCGATTTTCTATAACAGCATTGGCAATTTGGAGACGCATTTCTAATTAAACATATTTCTGCACCATCAGACTACGTGAGCTTTTGTATGAGGTTGTCGTTGTCCGAAGCGAAGGAGTGTAAAAGATCTACATGAGATACAAAAATGTGATTTATACATTGCTACATTACAACTAAAAGCGACAATTTATTTGGTTAGGCTTTCTATCCTGTTTGAGCTTTAAGTGGACGATGATAAGTTTCTCACTATGTTCAAAACTATTTGTTAATCTAGCACTTGAGCTAACTGATCATGAAATGAAAAGTATAATGATAGAAAAAGGTTTTCTGTCAAAAAAGGGGGTGTCAAAGTGTATGCCAAAGAGTAGGACTAACTTTAGGAGCAATTTAGATAATGATGTAGACATTTGTAAAAACACTTACTGTGTGTTCAATTATAATTGCAATATGTCCAGTTTTTAAATTACTATCGGTTTCGATTTAGCATACTTAGTGTGCTAATGAGCTGGTTTTACCTTCCATTAATGTGCCCTCAATTTCCTGTGATATAGGCCCATTAAAAAAAAGTTCAATTAAACAAACATGCCAAATTACGATTGACAGGATCATTCACAAATGAAGATAGACAAAATGAGATGAATCCCATTAGGCAGACGTTTAAACTTAAACATTGGAAGGCAAAACAACGAAAGTGGTCGCGGCATCCACCGAACTTCAAAAAGCAATGTCAATTTACAAACAGATCGGTAGCGTAAACCAATATGGACATGTTTCTTATTGTTTGCAGGTAATTAGTTTCGACCGGGCTAAGCTTTGTATCACCGTTCAACTCAAGTTTCATCGAAATATGTGCGGGGTTGATGAGTGAGATGATTAACATGTATGATGGGATTGAATAGTTGCCTCATGCCAAAGTTTGTCGTACGATACGGAGAGAGAGAGAGAGAGAGAGAGAGAGAGAGAGAGAGAGGGGGGGGGGGTAGATAGTGAGAGAGACCTGGCACATATACAAACTGGACCTTCAACCATGAAAAGGGGCAATGAAAATAGACGAACAACATAGGGAGAAGGAAGAGAGAGAAAGGGGGGAGAGAGGGAGGGAGAGAGGGAGAGGAGAGGGAGGGAGAGAGGGAGGTAGAGAGGGAGGGAGAGAGAGGGGAGGGAGGGAGAGGAAGAGAGAGAGAGGAGGGAGAGAGAAAGGGAGGGATGAGAGAGAGAGAGAGAGAGAGATCGTGCAGAGAATGATTCTTCAGGGTATGTATCAAATAATGCTGACAAGGAATCATATTTCTAAAGTCAGATACAGCTGTGGAAACGCCCGAGGACATTTGTATCATCTCATGGATTTATGGATGAAATCTCGTCTAGTCCAAGCTTATACAGTCTCCTTCTCCCAATCAGAGAAGGCTTTTTCGCAATATTATCCGAGACTTGACACTAGATGAGTCCAAACTGAAGATTAAAACCTTTTTTGTTTTGGCTGTCATGACATCTTCGCACAAATCATGAAAATATTGACGACTGTGCGATATCTGCCACGGGATTTTGATATTTCATGAATTTTAGAAAAGAATGAAGGAGATGAACTGCATATCATAACGAAAGGTTTGAGGAGTTTAATTCAGATTGAAGTTACTCTGTTGATGCTACATGTATGTGGTACTTTATTGATTTAAGCACAATTATTTTGCTGTTTTGTGTATTTGTTTTAACATTAGTCTGGGAATAAACAGTCTATCTGTCATTTATAACTCTCTATCTCTCTTTTTAAATTTTTAAAGTCAACGATAGCCTAAGTCAGGGTAACAAATAAAACAATACTTGTTTAGGTATTATACATAAACATTAACCGTGGTTTAAAAAAACTGAAAGCCAAATGTTATCTCCTTTCATTATGAAAAAAACAATTTAGAGCGAAAGTTGCACTTTTACCAGTAACTACCCCCTTTAACCTCTAGAAAGGTCCGTAGGCATGAGTGTGTGCGCGAGGGTGGCCACGTGTGTGCGTGTTCAAATACGTACAGCGGGGATGAGTAGTCGGGGGCAGGCAGGTATACCGTGCGTGTTTGTCTGTGTACCTAAATTATGCAGGACGAGTGAGAGAGGAAAATCCCTCTCCTATTCGATGTTTTAGTCGAGGAGTAAAATGGCCAGAGGGTATTTGAAAATGGCGGCCACGGCGTGGAAAGACTTCCCATTGCTTCCAGCAAAGATAAATTGATATTGACTATATCACACATCGAGCATGAAAACGAATCCAACAGTTACATGTAGACGGGTGAGATATTAATAAGCTTCGGAAGGGTTGGAGGTGATGCCTATGTTTCCTTTGAGAACGTGTTAAGCATTGATCCTCTACTTTACAAGGGGGTTAAATACCAAAATCCCGGAAAAACGATTTCTGAAATCACACTCTGAAAAGCACGCAGTATCATTTGAATCCATTGCAGTCATCGGAAAATTGCCATGGACGTGTGACCTGTCAGAGATGGAATCATAAATATACTCTATGAAAAAAGGAGAAAAAGAATACTTATAGGAGAGGCAAAACCTGACTGCTTCAGTCTTCGAACAGGTCATATAATGTCACCCACCCTTCGACATATCCGCTCCTTTTACTAAACTTGTGTAAAATATGGTACACAACAACCTGAACAAGATCCAGCATACTCGTACCGACTTGTAGGGTTGTTTAGACTACTGGTTATGATTCTTCATTATGGGTCATAAATCAATCACCCTGCTTTAATAATTTCTCTTTTATAATCTGTGGTCCCTTTTAAACATAAATAATTATGCATCAATCTATCGTCCTCATCCTACTTCATGATCAATATTTTATGTCACTAATTATTTACAGCCCTTCAAGCTAGTTTTGGCGACCATCCGTAACCTATCGGCAACTGTCCATTTTAAGTTTAACTGTGTGATCATTCAACTCTCACGTAATTTCGCTATAAATCCCAGGTGAAAACAAAAGTGCAAATGCATTTTGTCACATTGTGCTCCATCTTTTTGCTTTCTCTTTCTCTGGTATTCTATATCTGTGTCTCTCCATTCTCTCTCTCTCTCTCTCTCTCTCTCTCTCTCTCCCTCTCTCTTTCTCTCTCCCCCCTCTCTCTCTCTCTCTCTTTCCCTCTTATCTTTGCCTTTCCTCATATTGTTTCCACGCGACAATGCTGCGCTGAAAAATAGTCAATCAAGTTTGCACCTGGGGTAAAACGATCGTGTGAGTTTTGGCGCGAATTGACCAATTTGTCAGGGCGCCTCAAAGGCCGGTCAAACAGAAGGGACCCCCACGAAAGGGAAAACCGATTTATTATTCTTCCCCCTCATGTTCTTTGTATTTTATAGAATTCCCTACCAATTATTGGCATGAAACGAGATAATATGACAAATTGGACTGCTCTCTCATCAGGTCCATTGCCAAAGCTTATTTATTTAAACATTAATCATTTAAGGAAAACACTCTGTGGATTGTATGTCTAATGAAATTATTAGGTGTATGGTGATTAAGAAAATATATTAGTGCTTGGAAATATTAAATTCTTCCCCATAAATATTCGAAATTTTGTATATCAGAACAACTACGTGAGTAGCCTCATTGAAATTTGTCACAACTTTCACACAATCAGACGAAAGTACTCCTTAGTTCTTTACTCGATTATTTAAAAATATTTCCAACAGAACGCGACAATTAAGGTCACGCCCGTTTAACCATTAAAACCATAATGCTACTCACAAACATTATAGCGAATTCAGAAAAGGAGAAATAAAAATAGTTATTTTTACATCACAATAATTTCAATCACTAATATCAATGATAACATAGTCTAGAATAATTTCCACATATCATGTCCTCCACCTGATGTAACTCCGAGCACGGAGGTGGAACATGTGCCCCCCCCCCTCCCAATCGAATGAAGAACCTATGAAGACAGGAAGAAAGGGGGAGACTACCTGAAAAGAAGATGATGCACCCCCCCCCCCCGTTCTCTCAACATTCATTTCTCACACGATGCCCTTAACCCCCCCCCCCCCGCAATTCCTTCACCGAGTAACACCAGTACCCCTCGGGAGACACCAACGCCCTCCACCCCTAAACACCAGTCCATAATCCCAGGCCACGCCACTGTGAAGGGTAATGGAGACATCAGCTTTACCGGCGAGCTATAAGGGATCACTCAGCAAGCTTAAATTGATGTCTTGGAATCCGAGCTATTCCAAGTGTGGATGAAAAGCCGGTGTCATTATCACTGTGTTCGCTACATGCCAACCCTTGTTCGCCTAGGTCCACATCTAACTATGATAAGATACACCATGTGGCAAAAAGATAAGATTGTGATCTTGGGCTTGACGTATCCTAAGAAATACTACAGGTAATGTGTTATGATTTCAAAGAGTGCAAGCTGCTATTCTACGTTATTACCAACCTGGGACCCGTTTCATAATTTTTTTTATCTATAACAAATGCTAAATTTCTATGACAAATTTGCTCTCAGCCAATCACATGCCATGATTTCAGTAGCTTATAACAGTAGCTTGTAACTTGTTATTGATATCAAGTTTCATGAAACAGGGCCCAGTAGGTATTGTTTTTGATAATGATAATAATAATGATAATAATAATATCCAGTTCTTGTATATCGCATATCACATTATATAACATCCCTATGCGCTTTCAAAGACCTTTGGAAATTATTACCCTAGCTTTAGCTCCAGCAGCCGTTATCAGCGCACAGTACATTTCAAGGAATATTCCTACCAGGTACCTATTCATTTACCTGGGTCGAGGTCGCAAATGATAATACCCAGTATTTTGTAGACATTTGATTAAAAAACAATTAATTTATTGTGATTGTCTTTAATTTCCTTACCAGTTGCCATAAAGTTCCACGTCTAAATGAAAACGCCGACTAAGAAGTGAAACGTATTCACTGTCTGCGGATAATGTTACCATTTTTTTAAATAAAAGTAGATTTGAAAAATTAATCTTCATATTAAATGTTCCGATCAGTGGATATCTTTAAATTTATAGGTTTTTACAGCTTCTAAATTGTGTTAATGGCTAGCTTTTATTGTTTTCGCTGAAAACTACTTTGCCATTGCAATCTTCGGTTGAGTCTACTTCATTAATGAGTTAGCACAACAAATCGAACGTAATCAAACCTGTTACCACCTTTTATCTTCTGTTATATATAACTCTTTTTCCTAATGACGAATCATTCTCCCCTCTTCCCTTCCTGAGATACATTTTGTCTGTAATGTCCTCTGAAGCGTCTCTGAGAAATTTAGTCCCCTCGTCTAGCGTCTACAGCAACATTACTGGGGTGAATGATGTAATTATGTGTAATTATCTACAATGCGTTTCTTGGAGAGGTGCTGAGTCAGCGAAACACGAGGGTTATCAGTATTTCCCCCATAGATACCGTAGAGACCGATGTAGATGGAAATCTTTGCCCGCCAAGCATCCTACACACCTTTTCACGTTGAGGAAATATGCTGTACAATCGAATCAAATTATTGTCTATAGGTTACCCAAGGAAGTAGGTTAATGAAACATTAATAAAGCATCAAGAATGATAATAGTGAAGAATGTGTTTACAGTAAAAGATGGAATCTCTTTGAATCTGTGTGGCCCAATTATCCAGAATTTCGTGACCTTTAATATTTTACGCCTATTTATCTTGTTTTGTGTGTGTGTATGTTTCGGGGTGTGTGTTTAGTTGATGCGTGTGCGTGCGTATGTGAATAACAGTTTAGTTGACGGTCTCGACGTGTTTTTTATATTTTTACCTCTGGAAAGTGAACGATCATTTATTAAAAAAAACAGCATGCGTAATTGTAGCTATGCTTCTTCCAAGTTTCTGAAGAGTCAATAATGCAAAATCAACTTTACACCCTGCATATGTTTATACCATCATCCCTGTGGGACGGTCATAATCATCTTCTGTAAATTCGTTGGGACAGCCACGTCCCATCGTAACGTCAATATCACATGTGGTGTCAAGAGTCATTACTCGGGTCAATTAATGTGCTGATAATTGCTACTGAAGAAATACCTGCCTGATTAAACATAGGTCGAACATCGGCAATCCTTCAAAACATGTTTACAAGTCTTCACTTGATGATGATGAGGTTGGTGATGGTCTCCTTCGCTATCTCTCTCTTTCTCTTGATTACATTTTTGGGTTTAGTGTACTTTACATCAATAATCAATCAACGCATAATTACAAGTGGCTAACTCTTAAAGAGATATCTTTCGTATCTTAAAACAAGAGGGAACGAATGTATTTATGTATAAAATGTAGTTCAAAGGAAATATTAAAGAGATCTTAATTAATTGGGTGAACAATACAGTCTCTTTCCTCATAGTTAAGAAACAAAAGAAAACCCTGACATTTTGTCGGTTTGTATATGGAAACAAATTGGCATCTTTTGCGAAAAATTATCATGACATTTATTTTGGTATTTGTCATAGTCATCCTCAGCAGAAAGAGAAGTGTACAGATAGAGAGAGAGAAACACGGACAGAGGGGGAGAGAGGAAGAGTAAGATACAGAGAGATATAGAGACAAGGTGAGAAAGAGAAAGACAAAGTGAGATGGAGAGTAAGAGAGAGACAGGCAGACAGAGAGGGGGAGACAGAGAGAGAAAGATAGATAGAGAGAGAGAGGTGGAGAGAGTGATAGATAGAAGGAGATACGGAGAGAGGGAGAGAGAGAGAGGGAGAGAGGGAGAGAGAGAGAGAGAGAGAGAGAAAGGAGGGGATATTTTGCTGTAGTTATGGTTTGGATAAACTCGTAGACCTCAAGCACTTTGAGCTGTAACGGTATCCCTGTTTTGTGAGTCATCGTCGTTTACGTTTATGCGCCTGATGCTTAAAACAGATTCTTAAAGTACAAAATGAGGCAATAGATAACGTGAGCACCAGGAGAATCGCCCACGAACCCGGAAGAGTCATACCTTCGCTGTTTGACGCAATATAGAACACGTGTCACTGATGTTGTTGCCGTTGTTGATGGTGGTGTTCGTAGTACTAACCAGAACGACTAATTCATTATTCATTTGAAAGAAAATAAGTAGGCTGGGTCCTTAGTATATCCACATGTACGTCACCTGCTTGTTTTGGCGATGATCTATTTGCGAATGAAGCACGCACCCAAGTTTATATTTTATTAAGATGACCAGTAGTATATTGCCCAATAGAACGAGAGGTCTGGGACTTACCATGATTGGTCAGCACCTAGATCAGCTGCGTTGTACACGGAACTCTCCTTCATTATTCAAACGACAGTTGGTCATTATTCTTTTTCTTTATGGATAATATGATTGATATTTGTGTAGTTTTTAAACTCTGTTCTGACATAAAACTAAACATAATGTGGGACTATGGATGGATATTGTTGCGTGTCTGACGTAATTATTTTTAGAGCCTACACATTATTCTATAAACAAATGTGTTATCATTTGCATCTACAGGACACGATGGCAACTATTTTCGACATATCAGTTCCCGGGTAGTTCCAGAACCCACTTGTATATCCCATATAAATCATGTTCGGAGTACGCTGTAAGCCATTGTAATGTTTTCAAGGTGATAAACAAAGCTATTGAAGTTGCCTTAGTTAATTTTCCGAAAGTAGATGCGATCGTGTTATAGATAACGTATAAATAAGTTTTACAGTATGCTTTCTCATTACCATTATGAACTATGCCGATATTCTATACCATACCCTACATAGTTAATCAAACATCTTTCTTTATTGCATTTTCCATTAATAAAAATTACAACTCTCAGATGATTTTATTTATCAAGTAACCTGTGGATATATTTAAATGTTAAGTTGAGTTTAATAGAAGGTTACGCATGCATCTGTCCTCAAGAGTTCAAGTTATGGACTTTTCAAAACCACCCATAATTATGACTCATTGTGAACCACGTACTTCAACAGCAGAACACCACTGAGAATCCCTCTTATGCACATACTAGAATGATGTCTTTGGGGACTTCATCCAGGATGATTCATGTCTGTTGCAATGGTAAGACTGATCAGGGACTTGTTACTCCCACCCGTACGTCTAATAAATCACAGACAGTCAATAGGGAATGGGTCATAAGGAGTGTGCGTCTGGAATCACCAAAGACGCTAGCGTTTCTTCTTATGGTCCCTTCCAACATGACTAAAGTACACTATGATAATGCTGAATTGTTTTCTATGTTGGAAGGCCGTGCGGTTGTCTCCCTCCTTTATTTCCGGTTACGACAAACAAAACTGTTATCCCAATGTCACAATAGATGGGGGAAAACAAAACTCGCCATGTTCGTGAGCCCGTGAGTCAACACCTGGTCAGTATGCGCTATCGCATGACTTCGCCTTTGAGTCTTTACCCCTTGGTACTTTTACCTCGTCTCAACAGGAAGATAAGCTGGGTCCATATTCATAAGACCTTACTAAGCTAGTTGTCTGCAAGTTACATAGGCTATAGCACATAGTAATTTGACAGATAGGCTTAATGAGCATGGTAAAGTTTTATGAATCGTCAATAATAGCCTTGAAGTTCAGATTAAAAAATTAACAACTTGCTGAGAATCGAAGTAAGAAAAATGCCTAACTCACATTTTACATATAAAATATTAAAAGATCCCGTTGTTGTACAATAATGGAGACTTTTACCTCTCTTATTAACTTATTACAGTGCCTTTATTTATGTATACCCGAGTCATTTGGAAGATTTCATTAATTCAAACATTTAGTGCAGATTATGTTTGATTTATGCTGTGGAATATCTGTGGAATGGAACACGGGAAGGACGTGTAGTGACTTCATATCTTATGTAGATAAACAAGCGACAACTTGTGTTCAGTTATGATTCGGATATAAACATTCTTCCCACTTCCACTTTCGTCCTTTATCATGTTTATGCTTCACTTGCACCCATCTATAGCTCTTGAATGAACTGACTAAAGCACTTTATCACTGAGTAGGTTTTATTGTAAAAGCCTCGAGGCCACAGCCAACCACCGCCAGTCAGCTACATTTGTCGAGGATTCTGCGGCTTAAAGGTGAAGTTTAGGTGAAGAAATGACGCTTTCAAAGAAACGGACTTTAACAATTGGGAAAAGTTAGTTGGGTGGTACATTAGATTCGGTGTATACTGATGGTTCTAAGATTATCCAGATGATAAAGAATTTGAATCATTCTCGCCGAAAGAACACGTACTGCACACAGAAATGAGTACATAGGACTATACTTCGTGAGGCATGAATGTATGGTCCACACACTTAAGCCATTTCTCGTCATATTTTGAATGCAAAGGCATTTGAAGAGCAATAATATTTATCAGGACCGTGATATTCTTTGAAACTAACTTTAAAAGAATGCGAAATCTCCAGAAACCCGTTTCACAAAGCCATTTTGCAATGACAAATGTTTCAAATCAGTGACAAATCTGCTGATAACCAATCAGAAACAAGGATTTCATTAGCGTATAACAAAAAACTGTCATTTGTCACTGATGACAAGTTTTGTGAAACGCCCCCCTGGTGATTTTTGTTGTCACCTTCACCAGAACTCGACCTTCCCTTTAACTATTGAGTGGTTGTGAATGTAAAAGCTCTCAATCCGACAATGTAGTCCCATGAACTCGTGATTCTGTAAGCATATAGTGCATGAGTGGCTTATCACCTGGCGAAGGCTGCACGAATTCACAGAAATGAGATACGTAATCACATTCTTGCAACCCTGTAGCAATTAGCCTATAATGGTTATTAGCTGCACTCTAATACTGCACGAGATTTGTTGAAGGTTTGCATTTGGCTTTGACAATGAAAAAAGTGTATTTTCTAATAACCGTCTTTGAGACATTGCAAATGGCCGTGGGTTGTACATACATGAAGGAGCTGTGTACGTATTGCATTACGATATACCCTGGCAAAGACAATACGTCAGTCTGTAAACAGTAGTATTGTCAGGGCGTACTTACTACTATATCATGTAAATTTTCTGCCGCTATATGTGGGCCATGGGATTGGGCCGGAAAGATGCTTAATCGCTTCGACAGCCGCTGAATAATCGATGTCGCTCCCTACAGAGAGGCTGCGAGACACGACCCTGCATATATTTTTCAAGACGAAGAGAGAGGAGAAGGTGGAGGGAATGTCACGAACGCATTGTCTCTGCTGAAATCCCTGTCTAGGGTGTACAATACAACGTACACGTGCTCGAGCATGTACACGATTACCAGGTTGATGGTCCCGTTGTCATTACGATGGCAGTCCCAGATGAGCACCTAAACCGAATCCTGCCCTTTCTGGAGCGTTCCCTATGGAGCAGGGGGTACGGGATTGAGGGACCTATTGGATCGGGAAGATCAGAGGGGGCGCCAAGTTGTTTGTATTTGTTGAGGTGAATTGCTCAGTTGCTAAATGGTTTGAACAGTAACAGAAAGCTTGGCATGTCGACAGTCATGCACATCTTTAGCTCCCTCAAATTCAAGCAAAAAGGCTTGTCTGTTGAAGTATACCTTATAGATTCTCGTAAGGTTCTGTACATCAACTGATCAAAATATGAAGGAACAGAGGCTATTAAACATATTGAAGATAATAAAGTACGAATGCAACCTGGACCTATTCATTTTAAATGGTATTCCTGATTTCGCCGATAATGTCTTTACAGCTAATCCGAAACAGAAGTATTAAGCGTGTAGATGACCATGTATTCCCCGACAATCATATTGCAACTGATTTGATTTCGTATGGGAAATGTCATTTAGGACGAAGGCAGCATTTTAGCACTACATGATGAAACTTAAGATCGAAATACCCTTTTCAATTTTGACTTATCAAGCAAATGCTATCCACACAAACTTTGCTTTAATATTCCCTAGCCTACTGAAATTCAAATGAGTTTGTTTGTCTTTAATTGGGTTTTGTGTAAACTACAGCATACATTCTGTTCATGGTGCTGATAGCAAACTGGCAAATGTAATGAAATGTTTACATTTGTAGGATTATCAAAGGGACCACCACTAAACTTCTCAACCCTCGGAAAACATGTATCTGTAACCACCTATCATGTAACTGCAATCAACTCATAATTTCCATGTCGATACATGCATATGGATCATACAGGTTTGCTAATGTTTATGGCTGAAAGTCAGACGCCTGATTTACAAGCTAGAGAACCTCGGGTAATAAATCAAACCCGGTACCCCGGTGGATTAAGCTCCGATCTTCCCCGAATTAAAAATAGTTTCTTGCGGAACATTAATCATTCAGTGCAATTAATGAGGCCCAGCTATAGGTAGTTAATCGGGTGGAATCAATCTTTTAAGAGCAATGAAGAGGGAAGCTTTATTATCATCGATAGATTTATATCGGACGATTTGCAAGACCTCTTTTTGAATTCGAGCAATAAGGAGAGCATTAATTCTATTTAATGAACGTGTATTCAATTGTTTGTTTTCGTTTTAAGTTTTGTTGCATTTTGTATTATTGCTTCTGCATCGACCGTTAGTCTGCCCTCATTGGCAATCGTAGATCAAATTTATTGCTCTGTAAGGTTGTGTTTGTCAGAGTTTGTTCATCAGATATGCTACTATAAGCAAAAGGAAGATGAGTAATCAATATAGTAGTAGTAGCTCTATGCGAATTTATTTTCCATTTCTTTTCACATAATATAAACAATAACAAACAATAATAAACCTAATGATATAACAGAAATGGGCATTGAACTATCTTTGACATTGTTTTTAGTCATTGTAAAGCAAAATTATTTAATTACAAGAAATACTATCCGGCGAACTACACATATCTTCATCTTTGTAAACAAAGTCTAGGATATGTGCAAACTATGCATGCTTAAATATTTTTCTTCTTCACCTTATTGTCATCAATATCCTACATCACAAGCAAAATGAACCTTACAAGATTTAAAAGTCAACTTCATTATCATTTTCATTAAAGCCTTACTTGAACCTTAACAAAACGATTACCTATTTACAATATTCATGTGAATGCCACATGCCTTGAGCACTGAAAGAAAATGAATTCATTTTCACTATTGTATTAACTCCATTGAGGAAACATAATTTCTTTGATTCTTGGGGCAACATGGAATTGTCTTACCTCTCCCAGAATGTTCGTGTTTTGGTTTTGCATTTTAAATATATTTTTATTTGATAATCACATCAAAGCACGTTTACCTTGTGGTTTCTGTTCCGTTCCCACAGGATGCTAAGAGATCATGTTGAGGTTTGTTCGATTTTCCTCATGCACCTGTGCATTAGGTGTTTATAAATCTCTGCAGTTTCTTCTGTTTCACTTCTTCTCACCCATAATTTTATTCTTCATTAATTGTTCTTTGTTCTTCCTCATATCGTTTCTTCTGCTCTTGATTTTCATTTTCTTCGTCCGTACTCTCTTAACATCCTTCTAATTCCATTCTTATTGGTCTGTCTGTGTGTCTTACTGTTTATCCGTCTCTGTCTCTCTGTCTCTTTCTCTCCACGTTTTGTCATGGTGGTTTAAGCTCACTGATTTCCTTCTATAAAAAAGCAAGTATATGTGTGCATAAGCAACCAGTAGTCCTCTCGGTATTGTCAGAAGAACTTTTTAATAAGGATTAATGCCTTACTAGAGGCACTAGCCATCGATTCTGTAGATATCAGTTAAACTAATTAAATCATGTTCTGCATAGTGGGAGATTATTGTAATTTCCGCATATTTCAATGTGCGACGTGTTAGCCTGTTGAATTCTACATTTGGCGAGTTTCAGGAAATGTTTACTCTCGTGTTTTGCGTGTTTAACATGACTTCCTCTTTATATTCCTACCCCTCCGGTCTCGCATCCCTTCTTCTCTCTCTTGAGATACCCCAGCCATCTAATGTTACCCTCTTTACGAGCTACCTCGCGCATAATAGCTCTCCCCCGACTCATACCGCCAATATCTAAACACCCATTATATTCCTCTAGCCATCCCGAATGCATGCAGAGTAATTATTTAATTTCGCCATTATGATAATTTCTCGATATTCTCTGACGGCTAATCGTATCTCATTCCACTCTCAGCCGTCATTGAGCACACGCCACTATTTTGACATTTCCTAAACGGGGAAATAACCAACCCGACATTACATTGAACGTGTATACCAACCAGCCATTTCATCGGTTTCTCGTAATTGCGACAAATAGATCATTTGGAATGAACTTAATGAAACGGAGTACTAATAATGATGACTGTGGCTTCTTTATAGGAAGTGCCCCTTTCCCTCGAACGGTGCTGCTCCTCTTGCCTTCATGGCGATCCAACTGACTTTAACTCTCCTGCTATTACATATTGTACGCTAGCCGCTTTAAGCATAGGGGAAATTTCTTTCTGCTAGATACCCGTTTTCTACACCTGGGCTGTGACTCATAAGACTTGTTATCAATAATAAATGCTAAAGCTCTATAAGAAATTTGTTCTTAGCCAATCAGTTGTCATGATTTCAATAGTTTATACAAATGTGATATTCATACTTTATTGATAACAAGTTTTATGAAACATGGCTCAGGATCAAGAGAAATAAACGTATTAACAACAAAGCCCCGAGTAATACCAGAAGCTAAATAAATTGTAAAATGTAAATAGTCTATATGTATTTTGAAATGGAATAATAAAGTCCCTCTGAAGAGGTAAAGAGAAAGAAAATAATACGAGCAGCTAAACATGTTGGATGATTCAATCGGAAGGTTCTAACCAACCACCCCTTTAGCTCCCCCGCTGATAAGTTAGATCCGGCTCGGCTTAATCACGATGTATCGATATAAAATCACGGAATTCTAATCCAAATTGAGATCTCGTATACCATGGCACATATTTCCCACTCTCTTAAAGGTTAAATCCCATTACTGAGTAAAAGAAATGGAATTAATCGCGGTTACGGTAGTTACTTTGTCTAATTTGATGAACTTGATGGCTGGATCCAAACACTGGATGAGTCTGACCTTGAAAGGGTTGATTATTATGGAAGCCAATCAACGTATACATCAAAGTTAAAATGGCAGTCATGAAAAGCTTTTAAAAGAAATATGTGAGTTCTGGTTCTGAAATATAAATAGTGAGTGTGTTCATTCGTTTTAGGTCACTTTGGAACTATGTATTCGCATAACCATAACTCCACTTTATCTACTTATCCACAGAATTATCAAATATAATTTACAATCGTTTGATCTAAAGAGGTTGAAAAACACTTCTATTAAAGTATTTGTTTCGTTACTTGTTTGTTTGTCCGGTTTCGCTTGTTATTGTTGCTGTTGTTTCATCCGCTAAGCAAAGGACGGACGATAAATTGGCATTCATTATTTAAAAAAAATGAAACTTGACAGTATTTTTTTGGATCATGCTGTCTGTTAACATTAGATGATTTGGAGTTTTAATCGTATTGTAACCCTAACAAAAATGTTAGAAACGCAATCATACATCGAAACATTAATCATCTAATACAGTGTGACAAACTAAATTCCAGATACACTGGAATAACATTTTATTCATTATTGGCTCATGCTGAATGACATTTTTTAAAGACAATTACAGAAAATCACTACCGACTTTTTTGGCGATCGAAATCGTGGCTATGAATATTTTTGTAAATTCTTCATCCCATTCTTTACATTATATAGTTGTAGTTGAATTTTGTCCATTCCTTTCAACAATTTGTCATTTTTAATCATTTGTTTGTCCATCCCTTAACTATACAAAATAATCTAAACGCATGCGTTTCGTATCTAAATAAAAGATACAGTGTAGGGATGTTAAGAGAGATAGACGGTAGTAGAAAGAGGGTGTCAATCAGGGGCGGATCCAGCATTTTCCTTTTAGGGAGGGAGGGGGGGGGGGTGGAATTCCTAACATTTCTGACTGGCAAATAAAGCAATCATGTTTTCTTTTTTTCAAGACCAATTTAGGTCTAAAATTCGGAAAGGGAACAAGAGCACTATCAAAAAGGGGGTAAATTTTGTTTGGCCATGTTGGGTTTAAAAATGGGAGGGGGTGATTTCCGCGACTGATACCCCCAAAATAGACTCCTTAACCACTTTCACTGTCTGTATAACGCCTACAAACAATAACCCCTAACGCGCATTCTACGTTCATTTCCTATGTGCTATGTCATTGATGGAAAGACACGGGACGAGGATAATTCGAACAAGGTAGGGGGAGGATGGAAAGAGGAAATGAATTGATTGAGGCAGTAGGAACGCCAAATCTACTACTACTCTCTCTCTCTCTCTCTCTTAATCTCTCTCTCTCTCTCTCTCTCTCTCTTTTCCTCCCTCCATCTACATTTTCCTCTTTCCCTCTTTCATATTCACTGACTGACTTAATATGCTTTCATGGAATGTATGCTTTTGTAAAAGCGCTAGAAGCAAATCAACTGTATGAAAAGCTTAATTTCAAATAGCAAAATATCAACATTTATTTGTTTCGATAAATATGTGGATCTGACACGGTTAATGCACTATTATCCTAAAAGGCGCTATATCCACAGAAATCGAAATAACAGAATAATTGTGAAAATTATAATTAACTATACTAGATATTTTCAAAAGATAGTCATAATAATGTAAAGCAATATCCCAACCATATATACAGAAAATAACTAATAACTTACAAAGGAAAGTGATAACTTAAAATTCCTAGATTTACTCGAAAACACTAAAAGGGGATTTATATTCTTCGTGAAATTAAAACACTTCATATTTATATCTATAGATTTAGAAATAATTTTATATCTAAACGCCCTTCTGGCTCTATTCAGACGCGGTCTCTGGCACATCGCGTTCAGGTCACTATACAGCGGATATTTTGTCAATTAATCTTCATGTTGAATACATTTTATTGAATAAACATAATACAAAATGAATAATTAGTTCCAAGGGGTCGTATGCTGAATCCCTAGCACTAAAGTTTGGTGTACGGCAAAAATAAGCTAGTCCACCTGTTGGATTTCGCGTTAAAATGGACATGCCCATATCAAAATTCATCAGATGTTTTCGCCTTCTCCCCATATCGGGGTCATGGGTGCTTGCATGACCCCATCGGCAAGTTACGTTTACGTGGCTATGAATAATAACACAAGGCTATGTGGATAAGGGGAATCACACATTAGCAAAACGTGACACCCCCCCCCCCCCCCCTCGCCCATGATAGACCAGATTCTGGTCGTTTTGAATATTTTACCTTTAAAAATCACCCCAATAATTCAGCATTCTCTTCTCCCTCTCTCCCTGCCCCCTCTCTTCCTCTCTTTCTATTTATATCTCCCTCCCTCATTATTTTCACCATTTAATGGGGCTATACCCCCGTGTCCCTCATAACCACGCACATGCTCATACTGATGTGATCAGAGTGGTCCTAGCCTTCCACAGTATCACCTACAGACAGTTCGATGTCGCTTCAATCATACTGTAAGCGTGTCCACCCATATTGATGGTAATGGACTCACAATGGCCTAATTGGCATTTCTCTGTGAATTCCAAATGAGTGCTATTCATGAAAATGACCTTAAACTAGTCGCACATCCGATTTGAAGAGACGGAGTGGAAATACACCATCCCACTCATCATGACCTTACAGAACGCATCACTTTGGTGTTTATTTTCATCCTATATATCAATTGTGTGTGGGAGGAGAAGGAGGCTGTGATAAAATATTGACCATTTCACCTATCTATATGACATGTTTAATTGAATAATGGTTATATTATAGTTAGAATGCGGTCTCAATGAAGTTCGTTTAGGAGAAAAGGGCATTTATGAAGAGAAATATGTGTCAGCCCCGACAATTGACTTTCAACAAAGAGTCATTATTTAAATTCAACTATTATAATTAAGACTGAAAACATCGACACCAGTGCATAACGATGTTTGGAGCCTTGTAGTTGTTGTTACTGTCGTTGTAATTGATGATGCTGCTGATATTATTGTTTTGAAGGTAGTGGTAGTGGTGATGATGGTTACAAACAAAGTTGAATATGTATTATCCACATTTGAATGTATTATAAAGTATACTTCTACAAAATAATGCTTCAATGGACGAATATTGTGACCACCTGTAACTCCGATCGTGAAGTGGTTCGCTTTTCTCAACCTGAGGCCGATATCAAACCCACGAACCAACCAGAAACAAAAACCCCACCCATAGCACGCACCCATGCACGGGCGCTAAACGTACCCCTCTGGTAGTCATGCTTATTACCCCTATTCAATCCCGAGGCATGAGGGTGCATCTTAAACAGTGGTCTGGGGGTAACATGATGGTTGCAGACCTGCCTCTGATGACTGACATCTTTCAAACTAGGTCAGACAATTAGTGCGTCTCACTGCCGAGAGAAAGACATGACAAGTTGATGTTATCAGAAAGAGAGAGAGAGAGAGTGAAAGTCTATAGACACAGCGAGGAAAAGATGAAGAGAGACAAATAGTCAAAGAGTGGGGATTGTGTATATGGAAAGAGAGACGCGGAGAACAGGATAGTAAGGAAAGAGATGGATATTAGATAGATATGGTGGGAGACAGGGAGAGAGAGAGAGAGAGAGGGGGAGAGGGGGGGAGAGAGAGAGGAGGGATTAAAGCACTTACACATTATCAGTCGTCGTTGTTAAATGCTCGCTTTGTAATTGTTTTGAAGCTTTAAATGCCGCGGCAAGGTAAACAAAAAAAAATGTTGGAAATGTCATATAAATTTGGAAGTGAGGGTAATTTCATATTAAGACACTACCATAGTTACGCTGTAACGACAACCTCATAATGAATACAAAGTAATTGAAATGATTTCAAAACGAATGTGTACTTCCGAAATATCTACACGGTCGCGAATTATAGTTTAATCAGCGTATGTGTGAATTTCTGAGCGATGCATTGTTTGTTTGATTTATTTTTTGATTCGCTTCCGTAATCAAATTTGTTGATCAAAGTTGCAATTGAAAAGGCGACGTCGTGGTTATTCTGTTACCCAGTGTGATTAAGCCCGCAATACTGCACACTTAAAAAACATGTTTATTTCCAATATTGTAGCTTAAGCTTTTTGTTCGGGGGAGGGGGCGGGGGTGGGGCAAAACCAAAGCGATGGTGGTTCCGATATATTAAACAGTATTTTGCCGACACTCTGTCCGATACAAATTTGACTGTAATCCCCCATACATATTTAAAGGAACACACACATACTCAGTGGCTGCAATACTCACTTTCTCTCTCACTTTTACTTTCATATGCAAGTACTCCTAATAGTAAGCGTTATTCTTTTTGGAGCCAAGTAATTTGTTTTTAATTTTACCGTTAATAACCTTGTGGTCGGATTACAAACACAATCCAACAAATCGTCAGGTTCGCAGCAATCACAAGTTATCGCAATGCAAACCTTCATTCTTTAAATATATCTACTACGTAACAGAGATCGATGGATTATTACCACAGTTCTATTTTCGAAGGGAAATATATCTCAGTTCCGAACGTCCTCCCCTTTACGATGCCTAGATGGATATACGGGCATGATGGGAGTCCCATCTACTTTCAGTCAAGGAAACCTGATAATGCCAGAATACATTGACTGTCCCCATGGAGCTTCGGGAGCATGACTCTGTATGAATGATCGGAATATATATCATAAATCATCCTCTATTCTCTGTCTCCTCTCCGATATTTGATATTCCCCGAGTATATTTGCTATTGTCGTGATTACCATACCAAAGTCAAGTGTCGGCACGCCATGCTGCGGTCAATGGTCGATTATGGTAGATGGAGGGATGACTTGTTTGTTTCAGATATTTATCAAGACTCTTTAAGGGACTTGGGGGGTTTTTCCCCAAATTTGCCCATAATATATGTCATAGGTAAATCTAGATTGCATAGATTTTAAGAGTGTGGTTTTAATAATTATGATTAAAAAATGTCCGTGAATCACATTTTCGAAGCATGCACATAGTTTTAAATGTTTGTATTCAACAAACTTATGATGAAGTAACAGTATGGTGATTTTCGCCAAATATGCAGATTTTATGACACTTCTATAACTAGTGAAAGCGAGTGATAGTTATGTACAACTTTTAAATATCAGATGTGGTTTAAGAAAACTTCCACGATGGCCGAGATGAAAAAAACAATAAATTGTATAGAGATATTCATATCATAAATCAAGCTATATATCATCATTAGTTTTATTGTCCTTTGTACATATTATAACGACATTTAAACATGCATGGAATGTATTACTAAAGATAGGAAAACAGGAAGCTGTTTTGGAGCTCTTCACGACTTAAATATTTCAGATTATGAAGTACCGAAGATTTTCATGAAAGTAATCAATCTAAATTAGAAAGCAAAAAAAAATCAAATTCATTCAGTTTATACCGTTGTTTATATCAAAAATGTGTTTATAGTCGTTTCTACAAATGAAGACCTCGGAGCATCTAAATCGAACTCTTAAATCCAAATTCCAATTGTATTTCCTTTTACATCATCAAGTATGACCTCCAAGCTTAGAGCGTAATTCTTGATCATCCTTTAGTTATCCCAGTGACTGATCGTTTAAGATGAGTCCACATCTACTATTGATCCTTTATAAGCACATAAGCTCAAAACACCTGTTTACCCAACTTAATAGCCACATACGCTCAGATCACCTGTTTACTCAACTTATCTGAATTAATAATCGACTATCTTTTATCCTTTGAGGTCGCATTTATTTATTTATTTTTTCATTCATTTACTGTTCCTTTATATTCATTTTTATGAGATGCGAAACAGTGCATTGCAACTGATTTTGTTATTCTGAATAAATTTGTTTAAACAAAATTAAAATAATTGATTAATGAATTAATTAATAAACATTTACACATTAATAAGCAAAGGAATTATACATGCATAAATAATGATTCGAAATTTTTGTCGTATTTATTATTTTAGTTATTTAGTTTTGTTTTATTTAAGTATAGGTCTATCCTATATTCTTAATCTTTTTTTGTTTACATCCGCTTTATTATTACAAAAAACGCTCGTATTTAAAAACTTTTTTTGCAACATGGCCATTGCTTTGTTAGATTGTGATTTCATTCAGGATTTTTTTTTTAATGCATAGAAGGCTAACGTGCAAAAAAAATTCACACAATCTAAGACTTTAAAAAAAAAAAAATCCTTACAAAGGAACTACCTCATAACGTGTAATAATTGCGATTAAAATTTTTGTCCAAATTTTGAAATCGGTAAAATGTTGACGAAATTCATGATAAAGGAAATATATATGATAATGTATCAACTATATTCAACCGTCTTTAAGTATATTTCTACTTGGAAGCTGTTCACTGAGATTAATACCAATAGATTCCTTTCAAATGCCTGGTATATCCATCTTAGAGCCTTGTGGATTTAAGACAAATCTCTCAATGCGAGACAATATTGGAAGAGAGAATTGAAATAATGAGTATTTGTGCATCTGGAACCTATTCTAAAACGAGAAAAAAAAGGTGTCGAGTAGAATGCTGGATTGTTGGGAGAAAAGTGTCCTCTGTATTACGGCATTGGTACTGATACACAGTAATAATATTGCGGATGTGTTAACATATGTTCATCTTTTGGAATTCGAAGCATTAACATTGGTACAGGTATCAGTTCAAACCACAGGAAGTCAATTCAAATAATTCAACTGAAAATAACGTAAATATTTATTAGAAACATAATTCAATCAGGAGAACGGGGTTATATAGGTGAAGAAAATACAAATACACCATCAATGAGTAAAAGCCTAAACATTTCTCATTCTCTAGCCTTTACAATCCAAACATTGCATGCTACTAGTCCTAGATTATGAAACAAACATGTCGTCAGCCTAGTTCCCTTCTCCCATAGCACGTGTAGAGAAAGGACGATTTTTACTATAGTAGATCAACAAATCGACGGCCCTTTTCGACTCTCGTCAACCCGCTATGGAAAGAAATATTGGTAGATATGAAATTGATTTTTTTTTTCTTCTTATCAACTATCATCAGAACAATCTAAAAAGGAAGTACAAGATGGAGTACCCGAACGTGAATGGGGAAAACCTATATCTCCCGAAATCGTCTAAATTGATGTAATCATCCTTTCCATTTATTTGATTTAGTTTCGGGAAACGTCATGAAATATTTTGGTTCTGTTATTAGTATAGATCCACTGCTAATGTAATGGTACTTTTTAGTGAAGTTGGGAATATTTTGATATATATCTTCAGTTGTATATGTTGGGATGATGACGATGATGATGATGTTGGAGTGACATATGAATATTTTTGTAATGTAATAAAGGTGCCATCAAATAACACATGGGTTCCCGAGTTTATGTGTTTCACCTCAACTGACAATAACATTTAACTGTATTCATTATGATAGAAAGAAATATCATTTCATTTTTTTTAATGAGAAATTTGTATTTACGATCATTATAATGTCGACAGATATTATCTCCTTTGAAACTCATAGATGAGAGAATTTGTGATAATCATTCAGTTATATTTTGATGAACTCAGCAAATTAAGCGTGTGCGGTGTTTCGGGTCTTTGCGAAGAATGACTGTTACTAAACAAAAATACCACGGCATCATTCATGCAAGTTTGAGGTCTTTAATTATGTTCCACTCATCATTATATTCATTATTCATTAAGTATGTACATCGTGGTGCAGTACTCACTAAAAATGCGTCATTAACCACTCAAAAAGAAAGCTTATTTTTGTGATTTAGAGTTACTAACTCCAAATAGATTAACAAAAAAGATTGTAAAATTTGTTGTTATCATTTTACTTTCAAAAGTAAGAGTGCATTCATGGTATAATAACAACTCAACTGCAAATTCTCTCTTTGTACACTGTGATGTCACATCGCTCAAGGCAATCCATCCATTCAAATATACACAATGATTCCAGTGAATATATATCTCACACTACCACTGATTCTCTCCCTGAAAACACCCGGTGATGTTGGCCATTTAAGGTCGTACATTATTGAGTGCCTTCACAGGGCTTTCGAGGCAAAGATGAACCGGGACCCCATTACGCGACAGGTGGCTTTGCTAAGTGGTCGCTGATAATATACAGTGCTTCTTTCCTTCCTTCCATCACCCTCAGTCACTCCGCTAAACAGACTCCGCATCTACTCCAAACCGACCTATTCTTAACCATCCGGGGTAATGTTAGATAACCGTTTTTATAAGATGATGACGTGGATCCTAATAAAATGATTGGTTGGGAGTGTACACGTGACCAGGCATTTACTTTGCCTAACACGTAATGTTGATAATGACCGGTAATTAGTAAACTCATGTTATAAAACATCATTTTATCAAACAAATAAAACATAATCTTATAAAATAAGTAATACACTCATTTTGTTCGGGCATTAGTAAAATAACCCACACTCGGTACACTCGAAACAGTCCAAACATCCTCGGATATCGCCTCGGGCGTGTTAAACTGTTCCAAATGTACACTGTGTGGATAATTCTTACTAATGCCCTCACTGATGTGTATTTGTTTCAGGGTTGTACGACTCTTGCTCCTGCCACAATAATATTGCTCACCGTCAAATACCTACACTAACCGTGCTAACCGAATTCTTAACTTCAACCTTGGATCCAGTACTGTACCTTCCCCCTAACATAAAACCCAATTGCAATTCTGGCCCTAAACCTACATGTATACCTTTGGAAACATTTTGCAGGAACAATATGTCGGGTCAGCCGGCTTTGTCTCGTTGGTGTGACAGGGGCATTTTGCTGTTCTTCTAAAGATAAAGCGTGCTATCAGAGGCTTCTTGTGAGGGTTTGAGCGCTATACGTCACCGGGCAATAGCCTCTACTATGAAGGGTTATCAGATCAAAGTGAAGCGACTTTAGCTCGAAGTCTTCGTCATGATATATGTCTCTCTTAATGGACTTCTCGGTTACTGTATACTTCTATTTGCTCATTTTCAACCGATCAAATTTATAGACAGTCACTTCCTATGTTAAGAGCGATTTCATGACCGCGAACATTAAATAAAATGTTAATTGCAGTCATACTAAGTCTTCTCCATCCAAATTCCATCTTTTTGCGTTTCCCATGTCCATTATAATTTCCTTCTATTCTTTCTTATTTTTCTCTCTTGTCATTATATTTGTTTGATCATCTTTTCATAATCATTATTGGAATGATATGAATCGTGTTTTGTATTAGCTAGAGTAGTCTATACAGTAGAAGTAATGATGATTCAATTTCTTCTTTTTTAGTTTTATCGGTCGATATGTTATCAATGATAATGATAAAAACGATATCGGTCCACCGTTAATAGGTTAAATTGTTCAATTTTCAAAATACCTAATATTCTCTTTGTGACGTTTCTTTCATTTGAATGTCTTATAGTCTTAATAAGCTACAAATACATGTGGTTGAAATCAGAAGTCCGCATAATGTTGGATACAATCTGTATTTTCACTTCCGCAAAGACATAGGATTTTTAGGCCTTTTTCACCTGAATAATTTCCGCACGACTATCCATTCCTACAAATACTGGTAGATCTCTCCTCTTTAAATAACTGCAAGAAGTGTCATATGAGGTCAATTCAGCCAAGATTATACAAGTTAAGGCTTGTTCAGATATGGCGTGGGTAACGGACGCAAAAAAAGCCGTCTAGGTCTTTTTTTCAACGTGTAGATGAATGGCAAATGGCGGCAGCAAAGGATTTGCGCGTATTCACTGAGCTCTGTTGTATAAGGTACATATAATTCGAAGCATATTATACTTTAGAAATCTAGCCATCTGATTGGTCGAAATTGGAATCTTGATTTTAGCCATGCCCCGCCTACCCAGTTAATAGTCTTTTAAAAGATGCCCGCATTCCCCGGTTAACGGACAATCTATATTACGTCATCATATCAAAATAAAACGCCGACGTCTTTCTTCGTCATGTCTGAACGAGCCTTTACAGTCATCTTTCCCGTGATTGACCTAAGAGAAAGCAAACAACTCATGGACAGGTTTTTTGCACTTAAACTTTATCACCGGAAGCTTCCTTGTGATAACCTACATTGAGCCGCTTCTTCAAAGTCTCCTTCACTTGTGAATGGCATCACAATTGCGTTTGCTTTCCTCATCATGTAGGGAAGCAAACAAAGTAAGGAACAGACACTATGAACATGACGGACAAATAAAGAGGATAAAATATACAGTTCCTCATTCTACCCTCAACAATTGCTGTGGTAGACAAAGGAACATCCCTTCACTGATATTATGTAAAATGTGTAGAACAGGTGAATATGCATGTGACACCTGTTCTACACATGTTTACATATTTAGCAGTGAAGGGATGTTCCTTTGTCTCCAACAGCAATTGTTGAGGGTAAAATGAGGAACTGTATATTTTGTCCTCTTTCTTTGTCCGTCGTGTTCATAGTGAGACAACGTGAAGGGGAATGTAGCAATAAATATACTTTCCAGTAATGTCTTTTGTAAATTTAATGGTGAAAATTAAGCTTATCCTCTAATTTCTTTGAATATATCATACATTACACCATTTGTTTTGGCTTTCTTGATACATATTATTTATTTCTATCATATTTTGTGTAATGCTTTTTATAATCTCGATTTTACGGAATTTGTTATTATCGTGAACTCAATACGTTGCGCTCTGTCCTGTGTTTCATATTTATATTTAAAAAAACGATTTACAAAGGAATGGAATGCTAGATTGGTTGAAAACAAATCTTGATTACGGACAGAGAATCAAATTCATTGACATTTCCAAGACGAATCATTATTATTCCAAGGAAAAAATGCATGCTTTTCCTACTTAATTATCTTGACGCAGCGAAAGATTGCAAGAAATGATTAACATAGGATTCGTTTTTTTTCCTACCATCGAATGTGCAGTGTAACATGCAACGCATTAAAAAAGAAAAATCAGTCGAATAGCTTTGCACTTGGTGTACTATCGCTAGCCTCATTGCTATTTTGAAATCAATTACAATATCCTAATCTCGCCATAATACGTGTCTGCGTTCCGACGCATAAAATTTGCATTCGTATCGATATGCAATCATTGATTATCGATTACTCAGGTAAACGTGCGAAAAACGTGAGGAAATCGCGCCCTTTGTTTTTATTTCATCGCTTTCCCGCGCTGTGAACTCAATAACCGTTGGATGAAAACAACCCTGTGAATTACGTTTATTGGCACGCTGATACTGATATAATCAAATTGATTAAATATTGAGTCAAGAAAAAGGCAACAGCTCGGTGACCTATACGAGACCCTTTCTATATTGACATCATTCGTTTCGTCTAACCAAATTGATTCATTCCGTTGTGTGTATGAATGCAAGGCGATAAGTATTTGAAATTAATTTCGTAATTGTTTGAGTTGATTACGCCTTTAGCTAGGTGTCAGTCTGTTTTCTGAAAGGAAATGAAATATATTGGGATGTTTATGAACGGTTCGTCATCATCACGCTGTGCTACCAAAATGACGTCATGCTATGACAACCGTTATATTTTGAAGGTGAACATATAAAAACGCACAATTTCAAGAAAAGTGAGGAGATATGAATCATGAAATACACAGTTAAATTAAGAGAGGCAAAAATTATGGAAGGACAGAGAGGGAAAAAAAGAAAGCGTCGAAATGAGAGAATTTGGGAAAGAGAAAGTTAGATAAATGGAGGGACAGAGAAAGACAAAGGCAGAGAAAGAGAGAGGGAGAGTGAGGGGGTGTAAAAACCAACATTCATCCTCTTTAATACGATTGTCAGTATCTAAGTTACAGTATTTCATGAAAAGCTGTTAGTCGTTATACGTCACTTTTCTACCCCCTTTCAAGAACACTGGGAAGACTGATGACTGGCGACGGGCAACTTGGGCCGCAAAACCACAAATTGTTCTTCCACTTTTCACGTCACCATTCTACCGCTCTTGCTTGACATAATACAGTATAAAACGTGTTGATGTCGACTGGACGTAAATGGAAGTATAGCTTTATTGTCAGCCTTTCAAGGAAGGTTGTTCAAAAGTTCAAACTCAAATTTATCGATATAAGACTGCCTAGCAATTGCTGGTTATCATATCTCATTTGCCGTGTGCTTTCCTTGGTCTCTATTTACACGTGTACGCGATGCCATCAAATTTAATCATAGTGTATTTACCAGTCTCAGATGAACAGGGGGCAGTCACGTCTTTCGTCCAAATTGCCTGCTTCGTGTTTGCGCATTTCATTAGTTAGCAAAACTTCAATCACTCTTTTCTTTGAAGCATGGTTTATGAACTTGGAATATCTCTCCATCTTTCTTTCTCCTTTTCCCTTTTCTTTCTCTTTCTCTTTTTCTTTTTCTCTTTCTCTTTCTCTTTCTCTTTCTCTTCTCTTTCTCTTTCTCTTTCTCTTTCTCTTTCTCTTTCTCTCTTTCTCTTTCTTGTTTTCTCTCCCTCCCTGCCTCTCCCTCTCTGTCTTTTTCTGTATTTCTTGTTAATATGCTACTTCTCTCAATGTCTCAATAACCTGCTGTCTGTGTATCTCTTCCCCTCTTTTGCCGTTATCTCCCACCTCTACTAGTTCATCAGCATAATGACACCCACGTATCCCTATACAGTACATCTACATCTAGTCTAGATTATGTTCTGTTTACAAATCTTGTTTTTACATAATAAGCTTTGATCATACAGGTGTGTATAAACAAAAGTAACAGCTTCGAACAAATATGCTTTACAGATAAAAGTGGGGGAGCGATATGGAGATATTTATAATAAAGAAAAAGGAGAGCGAGAGAGAGAGAGACAGAGAGAGAAAGAGAGAGGGAGGGTGGAGGAGAAATAGAAATAAAACGTCATAAAAGGTAAAACTGACACAAGAGAGAGAGAGAGAGAGACAGAGAGAGAGAGGGGGAGGGGGGGGGGAAGAAGAAGAAGAAGAAAATCTCTGAAATATCTTTTAATCGAGGTCTTCATGGTTTCATGGTTAGAGAGAAACCAAAGTGGGCCTGCTTCCGCTCTGCTCAAGAAGTTACAGTGGTGTTAAGCATATTCGCACCGTGTGAGACCTTTTGAAGCATCAATTTTAGTTGATTAGTGAAGATGGAAACAAGGAGATGAGCTGGATCGCATCATCGGATGAACGGATGAAGATCGGTCTCCTTTGATCCCATCATTACAAGAGCATGTTTGAGGCACATGCTGCATCAATTAGTTGTTCCAAAATACAAGCTAGCTGTCTGGATGCGGTAAAGCTCACTTTCTTACTAGCTTCATATCTCAAGTCTTAATCTTCTCGCGATGACTTAATACCATTAACGGGGTACATGACATTACTAATTATTTCCTTAGCATTATCCTGATGATATGATGATGAATATGGAAGGAGAACTCATTGGAATGGTATTACTCCTGTCAGCAATTACTTAAGAGTGCCTAATCAGCTTTTGCGTCTTAATGAGTAACGTCGTCATCTTGACTATACCAGATGATTTCATTAGGGTTATTGATTTTAAACACTTCCCTCCATTCGCTTGAACTTTCACATTTGGGAGTTGCCAGTTCCTATCTAAATTAAGTCATGATTAAAATTCTTATACAAGTTCATTATTATATAATGCAAATGACAGTTCGAACGTCAATCTGTCCATATATTCACAAACACACCCTCGAAAAAGATTCCGAAATGCTATTGAAAAAGTCTATTCCATTCATAGTGGAGTCAGGATGTGAATAACATGACACCCCCCCCCCCCCCCCCCATTAGTACACTCGCATACCTCCTTTACCATCGCTCGTTCATTAACCACAGAAATACCTACAGCAGTTCACACATTAAAGGTGTTTGGAAGCAATTTATACCTAATTTTTATTTCATGAACATTTTAACTTTTGAGAAATAATTACTTTATTTGTTATGACAGGTGCGTTAATGTACGTGAGTTTAGCTCAAACACGACTACCTTATTATGTGTGTGATGTAATATGAGGTTTTGCACATGAAGGAAACAAGATTTTAGTGCAGAATTACAGCTAGAGCGGTATCATCTATTCTAGAGCCTGGCACTTTGATATTAAGAAAATTAAACCAAAAAGCCACTTATGCACATACGGTAGAATCAAAGTTACAGATTTGGATGGATATTTCCTTTAACAAACGCCATTCTTATGCAGAAGTTCAACCTTCCTAATGACTTCTAAGATGTCATCATGGTCCTTAAGATGGTCTTTAACCTGCCACGACGGGCCATGTTTACAGGACGACTGACAGTAAGATATCAACAGCTTGTCCCCCACTCCACTTCGAATGTTTGTAATTAAGAGTCATAAATTCCAAAATGATGAAATGACATTTCGTAGCTTGGGCCGTTGCCATTGCTGCTGATTATGATGGGACATGCCTGGCCGTCAATACCCGCCCAATTGACGCATCACCGAGTGCGAAAAAAACAGTAGTGTATATCCATTGCATAATGATCATAGTTTTGCTCGTAGATACGACAATATATGTCAAAACATGTATTTCCACCCCCCCCCCCCTTTCCCAAAGGAGAAGTTTTCCAAGTTTTAATGAACATTTTCAGAAATAATTACAAATACTTATGAAGTTAAATTCTTGAGTCATCAGTCTACTTTAGTTTGGGATGGCATAAATTATCGTAGGCAGGAATACATTTATATGACCGGCACATTACTTCAGTTTTACGTCTTGTTTTTAAATGTAAGTAATGGCCATGATGGTATAAATGTCATTCAAAAGGCCAATCCTCACCCTAAGTCTTTTCTTTGGGCAAGTACCATCAGGAATCAAATTATATTTAGACCATATACCTATACACACGTTTACAGGTGTTTAATAGACATGAAGGCCCTGTTGATCTCAGAGAGGTTGAAACTGTCGAATAGATACGGAAATAGTAGTTTATTCAAATATATTTTTTTTAGGATAACAATCTCAGTCGCAAGCTAATCTTTTACATCTCGGTCTTGTTTTAACAAAATATGAGTATATCAACAATAGGGTTAAAAACGGGTAAATTAATACAGTTATGATACCAAACCAGAGAAATCAAGAATCCATTTGAAACAAAAGTATAGTATTGAGTGATGATAGCTTGGTATATTCAGCAATGCGAACGACCCGTTTCATACCTTATATCATCTTCGGACCTCAAGTTACGTGTATATACTGCTACTGTATCGCATATGTATCCTAGCACGATCGATTGAAAGAAAGTTCATCCCAGATTAGGTCGATGAAAATAGATTTTTCCTATCTCCCATCCGAATGGATATTATAACTGGAGAAGTGCTGGCGGTCAGGTCTGCAAATTCGATATTTAAGAATTATTTCAGACATCCGAGCCCATGAAATACTTTTGCCACAAAATGATATTTGTTTACGGGCATACCATGCAGCGCCTGTAGACCGTGCGAATCAGTATCCAAATCATGTTGTGAATATCACAGCCTATGATTTTTAACATTCTAATATGCAAAAATGAATGGAAATAACTTAACTCTTGATTGATATAGAAATATGATATGCTAAGTATGTAAATACTACATGTTTTCATAATAGATATACTGTAGATTATACATGTACAAGTATTTTGTTGCCGGGTTATATTTACCTAACATTATCATCAGTAATGTTCGGAATATTTCATTCTATTTTTTTTACGGGAAATGCTATCACTTCTTTAAAAGAATGTCCCTGAATTCTGAAACTTAAAAAAAAATCCTTTGTAAAAGATGATCCAACTACTTTAATAATCAATTCAGAAGTGCCGGTGATTTAAGGGGGTATTTGTGCTAATCCCTATTTGTCAATAAGAATCTTTGTCACTCCTTCCGGTTTATGATATTCGTATCAAGGGAAAAATTAAAAATGAAGGACGTTCTCTTCTAATGGAGGTCATCTAATTTATCCGATATCCATTATAGATTTGAATTAGCATTGTGACTGTGATCATGCAAATGGAATTTTAGAATGGAATTAATTTCCGGTTCACTTCCAAAGCTAATCTAGATAAATACGATTATATATTACTTTCATTGTCACCTCAACAGTCGAGAATAATGAGATTTCATTTCGCTAAATGAAGAAAAGAGAGAAATACAATGAAATACATTAGCAGAAGGGTAAATGGACATTATGGTTGAGATCATTTAGGAAGTATAGTTGTGGTATAGCAGTCATTATTTCTTCGATAGTTAGTATTATAACTACAGTATTACACTAAGTTCACAAGATTTTATATTCTGATACAGGGATAACGACATTAATCAAGATCATAGATATACTACTAATGAGATGAGAATGAAGCGATTGCTTATTTCATTCGAATTAATTATTTTTGAATACAAAGTTATCTGTATACTAAATATTTGGCGTTTGAAAGGAACGCATTCTGAAGAAAAATACTGTGCGCATCACATTTTAGATAAAAGATATATCATAAACCCGCTCGTTAAGTGCTCATCAATGCAAGGGTTAGAATACTAATTTTGATTCATACCCTCACATTTAAATAATGTGTTACTTGTTGTCATACGTTATAAAACGCATAAAAGCACTGTTAAGAACTGCAGCGGTAAACCGCTTTTTTTTTAAAAATGATGCTGCACAGTGTAATTCGCTTCATATTTTCAGAGTTCAGTGGATACGCATAGGACTTTCTTTTGGAGGGGTATTACCGCATCATTTTTGAACAAGGCTTAATACATTCCAACCTTGCATCGCTTTTTAATGAAAGATAATACACTTACAAAATTCCCGAAGACCGCCCATTGTCAAAGCTGAAATATCCATCATTACTGCGTGAAGTTAAGCTCGAATCAGCCATTTTCATTGCCACGGCTTTGGAAAAAAGATCCAATTACGGCCCCATGGTTAAATATCATTTTTCAAATTAAGGCGTCGCACTTTTCCCGTCGATGGTTGAAACATTAAACATTGTCTCGCCTACAGTGTTTGCCTTGCTCGGCAAGGTGGACCGCCATATTTGATTTTCAGATAGTTTCCGGGTTTTTGCCCCGTCAATGAAATATAATATCGTCTGTACATAAACATGTCGCTTTGGGCACTTCCCTCAAGGGAATGCTCTAAATTTTTACTCATGATGGGCGGGCGTGTCATTAAACTCATTTTGATTATTAATCATCGTGAAGTTAGATATCATACTAATGATACTATTATCATTAGACAATTTAATAAATATGTGTAGACAACAAAGACCTACAGATAGCAGGTCAGTGTGAAAATACTATTTAAAATGAATTATTAGATCAGGCTTTATATCCATGATATTCTTATTCCATTTTTAGATATCCCCTTTCAGCCAAGATATCAAAAGGCCTATGTGGAAAAGATTCGTAAACATAAAGCAAAGAGACCGGAATGTACTCTTGTTGGAGAAAATGATTTGTACCTTGTCTATTCAGAGATTCTTTATCAACAGTTGTTACGTCATGCCTTTTCAATAAGTTACATTGCATCGTGATTTCTAATTCTAATCGTCTTTATCTTAATTTTTTCTTTCTACTTTCTTCAGGTGAACCAGCGAGGACATGGTCTGAAATTTGGTCATATGACGGATTAAAAGGTGAGTTTCTTCAGTTCATCCCTCGAGAATTGTTTTATTAAAGTGAAACCAATACTAGGATTGCTTTTAATTTAGAGCACCGCCTTGAGTCCAAAGGCTACTCTGCAAATTTGTACATTCTTTCGAATACAAATTTCACACAAGATCATTTACATCATTATGTATTCATAACAAATTATATGATTATTCCATTTACATAAAATCTTGATTACTTTTTTGTTTTAAATGTTCATTATTTGTGGGTATAATTATCTGTACAGTAAAGGATTTATGTCAGATATACATGTAGTGTGTCGCACATATTGCGTCTGAATAGTTAACGTTGATTTTTCATCTATTCTGAATTATACGAAGCGGAAGACACATCATTACTGCTGCATTGAGGGTGCAAACCGCAAATAATGCCTAGAGGTATTGAAAAATATAAAATTATTAAAAGATAAACACATTTTGAACAAAAGTACTTTTGTACGCAAAAGGTTATACACTTATTTTTGAAGATGGATGTCAAATTTCTTTATAATTGCGGCACATTTACATGCAAGTTTTTACACATTTTGTGTTTGGAGTATACAGTATAAGGTGTATTGATTTCATGGACGGCCCTCTCTTCTTTGCCAGAAAGGGTATGGTGCATAGAAACAGGTTGATCGCTCAGAGGATATTATCAATGGAAGCATACAGCACGAAAGTGTCGAAGCAAGCATGCATTTACAAATCTGAGAAAGAAATCTAGCTCCCGCTCACCCTTTTTATCCCTTTTTTCTCATTCAAATGTCTCCAATGAAAAATTCATCTAGCCCTCTCCCTTTTCTTGTTATTAGAAAAGCCCTTATTATTGCAAATGTCTCACAGCGGGTTTACACCCTTATATCAGGTTTATAGCACAACGAAAATCTATCGAAATAATGTAAAATGGGGCATTATATTCGCATAGACTTGGAAATTGCTTTATTTTACCCAACTCCTTCCTCGCATATACTTCTACAATCATCCCTCGGATTGGGAAGAACGTCAAATCCTTTTTCTGCCCGGATGAATTTGATTTGAGTTCTATAGCATTAGCTGAAATCTCGCCTCCACAATCCATTCAAACAATTTTCTTCAAATGAATGCATCATTATTTTGTCTGAAATACACGTACTATATAAAGTGCAGCACGCGCTATGCAGTCACAAATGCTTACATCTATGTGCTGAATGATATTGATGCATGTAAACGCTAACCTTTAGAAATCAACCGCATTTCTTTTGGCTGTTTAAAGACTTATTACTACTCTGAAAGATGAAGTTGAGTTCTGGTCATGCGATTGCATTGTGAAAGAAACGGTGTGGAATCGACCAGAAAAGGTTGATCATCTAGCATATAAGAATGTGTGTGTATTGCAAGGTTCTGGAATCATCAAAATGATAAGAAATTTGGCCAAGTCTTGGTAAAGTTACAAACACTGTACACAGAAAGATGTATTTGGGACTACACGAACACGTGGCGTAAAAATCCTACCCTGGATTTGTACGATGTTACATGACATATTTAGAATATGAAGGCATTTGAAGAGCCATGCTTTTCAGGGAACATGTCTTATCTGATGTTCTTCCACACTTGCATAATAAGAATAACGCTCACAAATTATTTCTCACCTCTTCCCAGAACTCAACCTTCTCTTTAACGACTTATACAAGCTCTAAGGAATGAGTATTGTATCATTTTGTCGGCTTACTATTTCTTTCTTAGTTTTCTTCTTTTTTTAAGGAAAGAAGACTGGAAAATAACAAGAATGAGAAAAAAAGGAAATAAAATAGAGGAACAGATTAATTGGCAGATTAAGAGTTGAATGAATTTAAACCAAAATCAAATTGATTTTAGAGAATGGTAATAATTTGATATCAATTTAGAGAACTAACTGTAAAAGAGGGGAACAGAATCGTAGTATAATTCCTTCCTTAATGATAATTATCAGACTGTAATATTGTTTATACTAAATTTAATTTGAAATTCCAATGTGATTTTATTAATTCACTACATGAAAATAAAGAGAAAAGAACAAGTTGCACAAATTGCAAAATACATAGTGACTAGAATGATTCAATCATAGTATTCCAACATTATCTTGTATTATGAAGAATATACCATGAACCGAAAGCTCAGAATAATATAGAAATATTGCAAAAGCATTATCATCAGAGCCAGAATAAGATGACCCAAACTACACTTTACATTCATCATTTTGTATGCTAGGTGTTGTTCTTTGTAGAAAAGAAATACAAAAAACATGAATTTGATTGATTCGCTTTTAACCATTCTCGTGAGAATGTGGCGGCTGCTTTTCTAAGGAAGTAGGTGCTATCTTTATATTACGTAGATAAACATCTTCGATATATCACCGAGGTAATAGGACTTTGTAGAAAGGATAGAATGTGGTAAAGCGCCGAGGGGATCTTTGTTCAATAGGTGTAGTGATGGATGGACTACATTAAAATCAAAATGCATTAAAAGCAATTTTATTTGCAGACGATTTATCAGAAAGTGTGAAAAACCGATACCAGAAAGTGTTGAGAAGCGGGAGCCATTTCCCGCCAATTGTAGCGATAATGCACACGTCTGTGTTATTCCTTTTAACGTCTGAGTGAAATTCGAAAGAGACAGAGATGGAGATAATGTGTTTCTGTGAAATGGAATAGCACATATCAACTACAGGATTTTCACACCGCACAGAGTGAATTGTGGAAACAACGAACGTTAAATGCCTTCATTAACTCCTGAAAAACGATTGAGAGGGGCGAAAGATATAAAGAGGTATTTCCGCCGCTGACCGTCTTGTATCTGTTTGCAATCATAGAAAATAACGTAATTTGAGAGAGCTTTATCGGTCACTTTTGTATCTTCATGAAAGAAAGATAAGAGGTGCGTCACCACTACCAACATCGGCGCGGCGGTCGCACCATGACTTTGAATCATACAGAGTACACATGACTGCGCGCATCTACATTACCAATGGATGCAATGGATATTTGTGTGTATAAATACACAAATCAGTTTTACATCATGCAAATAGCTGATAGTGTGAATGTACCATTTATGGTTGTCTCATACAGCGTTTGTGTGGCGCCTCAAAGCCATTCGCCGCCCAATCTTTGCCACATTACACCCTCCAGCAAAGCACTTTCTCTACGAACGTGAAGGAATTCACAGCTTCTTGTTTCCGTTGATTGCTACCCAAGCCGCCAAAAACAGACGTTTCCATGAATAATAGAATAATACGAGCTGTTACAGTGTCTATATTAACTTCAACATGCAAATAAGCTGTGTGTATAGTGTAGAACAGCTGAAAGAAGGCCAACGCTGTAGGCCAGAAAATCAGAAATCTGATAAAGATGTTACACAGAAAATAATGCCTTTTTGACTTCACATTTATTGTTCACAGTTGGTCAAATTTGGTCAATTTAATTTAACAGTACGATGTCTGTTCCAGGGTTTCACATATGGTTTATCCTTCTTCATCTTCTTCTTCTTCTTCTTCTCTTTCTTCTTCTCCTTCTTCTTCTTCTTCTTCTTCTTCTTTTCCTTCTCCTTCTCCTTCTCTCTCTCTTTTCCTTCTCCTTTTCCTTCTCCTTCTCCTCCTCCTCCTTCTTCTTCTTTTCTTCTCCTTCTCCTTTTTCTTCTTCTACTTCTACTTTTTCAGCATCTTCTTCTTCGTCGACGTCTTCTTCTCCTCCTTCTCCTCCTTCTCCTCTTTCTTCTCTTTTTTCTTCTTCCTTTTCTATGTCAGTCTGCCTTTGATAGCAGATAGTTATTTTGTACATAAACGATTTACAAATCAAGGGTTTAGCAAATTAAAAAAAACTAACAGTATAAAACTCCGTTTTAAAGATTGGTTTCATGAAAAAGGTATCTAATAGGAACCAACAGGTTACAGTTATCAAATCTGATAATCATTTTACATTATCAGTAAAATGTTTTTTCTACTCGCCCGCCCTTGATAGGTGAATAAAATACACATTGGCCCACCATTAATATCATATTTATTGGTTTAAATGTAAGCTGTGTGTCAAAGAAAGAAATTTGTTCATCCTGTTCTGACAAAAAGGGGGAAAGCAACTCCGGAGTCAGTTCAACTCAGTTGGTTAGTAACAAAACATGCAGTTTTGCAAACAATCAATGCCAGACCGCCTAGTGAAAAGAAAAGATGCAGGTAGCAACTATTTTGTGTTTTCAAGGTACGTATGTTCAACAATCAAATTCCAAAAATTAACCTGATTTGCTTCGCCTCGAAGTGACTAGGGGGTCATGATTATATCCATGAACAAAAATGTGTATGTTGTGATGGTAAAAAGTGCCTTCACCTTTTGACATTCTCCAAAGCACTCCCCAGCCACAGCTGTAGCCCCGGGTCTATTTTGTAATCATGCGTTCCACCGTATAGCCCGCGTTGCTCTGCCCTTGTTTCTCAGGCTACGTTCGGCTTGCCCCGCGTAGGGGGAGAAGAGTGGCGTTCCATGCACCAATAGGGACTTTTAGATTTGCGTGGACTGAAACGTGTGACGTCCATTCAAGACAGTGCATTATTGGACGTCGATCGTAGCAATCCACGTTGTTGTTCGGCAAATCTAAAATTCCCTAATGCCATGTCGGCGGATCGCCTCTTAGTTGCTTCTTAATTGGTTCAACATCGGCGGATTAGTGTGTTACAATCTACCATCTAAAGAGCATGATGCAGGCAAAGAGCATGCACGCGTATCTTGGTTTTGCTGTTGACATTTTGGTCTGTTATTCATCATTTTAGCTTCAATAACACAAAGCGATATGTAATTTGCAACAAGTTAATAGTGGTACCATGAGAGGAATGTGTTAAAAACGAGGAAACTGAGGAATTAACGGACTGTTTCAACTTTTGTATTGAGCCATGTGGTAAGAATCTTATCTTCAGCCCCACTAACTCAATATTTTGTTGTAACTCATGTGTGATGTGTGCAAAGTAGTGGATCTGTGACTCTACTCTGGGCTTTGTGTATGCAGCTATTGTATTTATACTACAACCTCTACTTCACCTACTTCTACTTCTACTATCAACCTGTTACAACTATGGCTGACAAAACAAGATCGGCTAGGGAGAAGAAGGAAACTGCCTCTCTCATTCAGGCAGTCATGACTGATATACTTCATGATGAGAAATTTATGCAGCTAGTCTCAGCACATGTTGACTCAAGTCTAGCTAAGTTTCAAAAACAGATTGATGAGCAAGCAGCCATGATTCTTCATCTTCAGGATGCTTCCAGCGAGAGGGAGAGAAAGCTGGAGGAGTCAATAGGAAGGCAGGAGGCAAGGATCCTTGACCTTGAGATTTCTGAAGAGAGAAATAAAAAGGAAATCAAACTGTTGAAGGAGAGCCATGATGGCACAGGCCAACAATTCAGTCTGCTGAGAAGGGATGTAAACTCCCAAGAGCAGTATAACAGGAGAAACTCTCTCAGATTTTTTGGTATCCGCGAGGTTGAAGGGGTGACCTCAGATGAACTTATAGTTGATCTAGTCAACACCTCCCTCGGCGTTCACCTTCAGAAGGGGGACATAGACCACGTCCAACGGGTGAATTCCTCAGTCAAGACAACTGGTCCAAGTCCGAGCACAATGATCGTCAAGTTCCTGTCGTTCAGGAAGAGGAACGAGGTCCTCGGGAGTCGTCGCAAGCTCGCGGGTACGAGAAAATCCATCCAGGAGGACCTCACCCGCGATAATGCCAAGCTCCTCAAGATGACCCGTGACCATCAACGGGTGAAAACTGCTTGGACACGGGATGGTCGAGTCATCGCCTTGTTGCCAGCAACTGATGGCAATGAAATTAAGAAAACCATCTTTTCTGAAGCGGACTTGGCCAGGCTCTAATTTTAACCTTTGTCTAATAACTTGATAGCTCTTGCCACATGACACTTAAAACATCTCTTTTTATTTACTACACTTTTGGTACTATCTTTTTCATATGAATTGTCTTTTAACTTATCTGCGCAATGTATCCTGTGCGCATTTACATTTATATATATGTTTTCCATCCTGTTCTTTTTTGTCTTCCTTTCCCTGTTTATACCTTCCTTTTTCCTCTCCAATTTGCTGTCTCATATTCTATATGTCTCAAGTGTTTATCTTTCTAGTTGTATTTAAGTTAGCTGGCCGTTTCCTTATGTCTATGTTATCAGTACTCGTGTTTATCCTGTCACCTATCTTGACCGATCATGGCTCAAATAGATGACCAAAATATTTGCAATTTTCTTGAAGCTAGCTTGAGTGATATCAGTGACAGCATTGAAAATATTTCTTTAAGATGTAATTATTCTACAGAACAACAGTTCTTTGAGTCAGTTAAAAATGCCACAGATAAAGAGCTCTCCCTTCTTCATTTTAATATCCGCAGCATGAGTAGAAATTTTGAACATGTGACATCATTTGTGAACAAAATCAGCTCAGGCTTAACTGCCATTGGTGTCACTGAAACTTGGTTCACCAGTGAAAATGATGTAAATTTGTTTGTTATTCCAGGTTATAATTTGTTAAGCAATAGTAGAGTAGGCAGACGTGGTGGTGGTGTTGCCCTTTATGTTCCATCTGGGCTCGATTATCGAGTATGTCACGAACTTAATGTCATGACTGAAAATCTAGAAGCTTTATTTGTTGAAGTGTTTATTTCTGGTAAAAATAATATCGTGATTGGAGTCGTGTACAGACCTCCCAATGGTATTTTGAACATTTTTTTGGACGAAATGCAGAAAGCTTTGGAAAACCAGTCACTTAATGGTAAATCCTTATTTTTGGTTGGAGATTTTAATATAAACCTTTTACAGCATAATGTTGATGCTCATGTTGATGATTTCCTGAATTTGTTGTTGTCGTTTTCTTTGTTGCCCTTGATAACAAAACCAACAAGAGTAACTGAATCATCTGCTACTCTAATTGACAATATCTTTAGTAACTTGCAACCTTTTCCTTTATCTACTATTGTAGTGTCAGACTTGTCTGACCATTTTCCTGTGTATACTACAATTCCTTTGGGAAAAAACCCTGTAGTCACCCAAAAGAATATTTATGTTAGAAGAAACACCCCAGAAAATATTAATCAGTTTAGAGAGGCATTATTGGCGACAAACTGGAGTGATGTTCTTTTGAATCAGTGTGATGAGAGTGCCTTCGATATTTTCATGAATAGGTTTTTATCGCTGTATGATGCTAATATTCCAGTAGTAAAGCGTAAAAACAATCATAGAAAAACCCCACGTTTGCCGTGGGTCACCAATGCTATGCTGAAATCGATAAATAAGAAAAATGAGCTGTTTTATAAGTATAGGAAAGCAGGGACGGAAGCTCTAAAAAAGAAATATTCCGTTTACAGAAATACTCTGACTTCTCAACTGCGTGCAGCCAAAAAACAATACTATTTTGCACAGTTTCAAGCAACTTACAATAATATCAAGGGCACGTGGAAGGTGATAAGAAATGTATTTCAAAAAACATCTAAAGTAACAAGTATAATACAAATGAATATAGATGACCAAATGGTTGAAGATAAAAATATTATAGTGGAAAAGTTTAATGAATATTTTTGTAATATTGGTCCGAATCTGAAAAAAAATATTCCAAACAGTCAAACTGATTTTCATGATTACTTAGGAGAACGTAACATGCAAAGTTTATTTCTGGTGCCCACAAATGACGAAGAATTGCTTGGTATTGTTAAAGCCCTCAAGAACAAGAAAAGTCCTGGGTATGATCATATTGGGAACGAACTTATTAAGCAAGTTATTGTCGGTATCCTTCAACCACTAGTTCATATTTTTAATTTGTCTATGTCAAGCGGAGTTGTACCGATAAACATGAAGATCGCAAAAGTTGTACCAATTTTTAAAAAAGGTGACTCTCAATTACTGACAAATTATCGTCCGATTTCTTTGTTAACGTGTTTTTCAAAAATTCTGGAAAAAATTATTTATGTAAGAACTATAACATTTTTAAACAAAACATGTGTCTTCAGTAATTATCAGTTTGGTTTTCGGGAGAAGCATACAACAACACATGCAATTTTACACCTTATAGATAAACTTGCTTCTGCCTTAGATAGTCGCTTACACACCATCGGTACATTTTTAGACTTTTCCAAGGCCTTTGATACTGTAGACCATGAAATTCTCTTAAGTAAATTATGTCATTATGGTGTCAGGGGAGTCGCCTTGGATTGGTTTAGAAGTTATCTTACTGATAGAAAGCAATATGTGTCCTTAAATGGAATTGACTCTTGCCCCCAAAAAGTAACATGTGGCGTTCCCCAGGGCTCCATTTTGGGACCACTTTTATTCATCTTGTATATTAATGATTTTCAACGCTCATCAAGTGTATTATCATTCATATTTTTTGCTGATGACTCAAGTGTATTTTTTTCTCATAAATGTCCACAAATATTGTTGAATACTGTTAATGAAGAGTTTCGAAAAGTAATGAAGTGGATTAATGCTAATAAGTTATCCTTGAATCTTCAGAAAACTAATTATATACTGTTCAGTAATTCAGTTAATATTTTGCCGGGCGAAGTGGCATTTAATAATAACCCAATTGAGAGAGTAACTTCAACAAAATTTCTTGGGATATACATAGATGAGAAACTGAATTGGAAAACTCATGTGGACAAATTAAGTAAAGTGGTGTCAAGAAATACTGGTGTTATTTATAAGTTGAGATCATGTATACCTCAAGAAGTATTGTTCATTTTGTACTCTACTCTTATTTTATCATATATTAATTATGGTATGTTGGCATGGGGCAAATCATTCAAAACTCAAATCCACAGGCTCTTTGTTGTACAGAAGCGGGTTATTAGAATAATTTGTAAAGCGAATTATCGTGCACATACAAATCTACTTTATTATGAAAACGGTATTCTAAAACTTGAAGATCTCTATTCAATGCAACTTGGAACGCTCATGTTTAGCATTCACTCTGGGGACCTCCCTCCTGCCCTTGCTCAAATCTTTAGAAGAAATAACCAAATTCACAGCTATAATACTAGACAGGCTTCTGCTCTCCATTTACCATATGCAAGGACAACATTCACTCTGAATACTCTAATGTCCACTGGCCCCAGGTTCTGGAATTCACTTGATACTACTATAACAAATGCTTCAAGTATCTCAGTTTTTAAACGTAGACTTAAGTCATATTTACTTCACAAGTATGTCGATGACACATGAATGTGTTATCAAGCTTCATTTTTCGTGTACTGTAGCATATTAAACTCTACTCTCGATCTATTTTTTGTTATTTCTTGACTTTGACATAATCCCCTTCTAGCTATCCCTTTTCTTCTTTTTTTTCTCTCTCTTCTTCTTTCTCATCTGTACATATACCATATATTCCTACTTGTCGTTCTTGACCTCTGCACTCAGAGAGCAATAACTCATCAATGTCTCGACTTGGTGTCAGCTTGGGTTTGTCCATATTAGATCGCCCTCCCATGGGTGGGTTGATTTTTGCTCATATGATACATTTTTTTCACTCACACGGTGAGTTTGTTAGCTCACCCGGTGTGATGGGGATGTGCGCATCTTCAAGTATACTTGTTGTAGTCATCCATGCTGTGGTCGATGCATCGTTGGGTAGTTGTTCTCTGAGAGTATTTTGTAAATAGTTTTATATATTCCATATTTGTTGTTGTATTCATGAATCAGTTATCTTTGTCACACCATATGAGGGGGCCTTAACTTAACAAGCTGTGCTTCAACCAAGGTCTCCTCGTCTTTCTCTATTCTACATTGTACTGTTATTGTACTGTTATGATTATACTCTATTATATTTTGTCACATGTGTTTTCTGGAAGACAAATAAACTTGAACTTGAACTTGAACTTGAACTTGAACTTGAACCATAGATTAATGTGCATGTTTCTGTCTAGAGTGCACTTACAACATATAAGCTCAAAGGAAACGTTAACATAATACGAGTGACGAAATTAAACGTATATTCAGTATTTATTAGTTGTTTTCCCCCACACGTTGTACATGTATGTTTCGCCAAAGAATAAAGGAATTAATCGGTATCTCTTTAATTGATCCAATTTGTTGAAATGTTATAATGCTCTAGGGAAATATAGTCGTTTTGTTCGGTCTAGTGATACGCCTGTATATAGGGGTTGATTGATTGATGACTATCTATAACAATTAATTTGTTAAAGGCTATGGACGGCAGAACTTTTGCATGTTGTTTCTTTTTGTTTGTTTGTTTGTTTTTTTGTTTGTGTTTTCAACGAGAGGAGAGCATGCGAGTTGATTTGACTTCAAATAAATCAAATTTTCGTAAAAATATTGCCTCTTACCATGCTTAATTCTCGGAAATGTTGTTCACAATACAAAGCAGAGATGTTACAGATTCAATAGTGCCCACCATACTCTTTGGTAAAACAATTTCGTTTGCTGTTTTTCGTTTCTCTGCATGGTCGCTAGTTAGGCACACGTGCAATTTTGCACAGGTGGGACAAGACAGTTTAAATTGATAAATAGTTCACGATTCGATTAGGAGAATGTGCGAGTATGAAAGCCACGGTAAGAAATACAAAATCTCAAAATATACATAAAAGTAGCTGACCATCTCTTCGTCTCTCCTGCTCTCCCGCTCTCTCTCTCTCTCTCTCTCCCGCTCTCTTGCTCTCTCCTCTCACTTATCTCTCCCCTCCATCAGACCATTCTCACATGGTTTACTCAATCGCAAGCCACACGAGTCTTCAACCTTTTAATCAATTCAAGCGTCGTGTTGAGATAAATCATTTATGGTTTTGTTTTACCCATGCAGACCTTTTCCAGAAAAGAATAGAATTAAATATAAATTGAGCCATATTCATCTCTTAACATGCTATACAATGTTAAAACATATAACGGCAGGCGAGTGCATTCGTTGTTATTAAGGATGCAACATGACTAAATTATTCCGATAAGCTGTCATAAAGAGTATTTACTGTTATATTGATTATCTGAAATATGAAAACAATATTTATTGCACATACAAGATAAAGCTAAAAAAAATTCGGGTATCAAAATAGTATTGAAAAAAATAAACTTAAAAGCTTTAGAAAGTTATTGGGGGAGATCATAGCTTACTAATTTGACTAAGAATAGTATTCACATCAAATCCTCAGAAAACTGCTTTGATCATAATTTATAAAAGGCCTTAGGATAAAGACTAAAACAATCATGCATTCACAGTTATAAAGTTCATTGGTAAAATCCACTTTGTCATGGGTGGGAAAATACCTTCGCTTGACTGAGAGTATGATGTATTGCATCCATGTAGTTTCGGTTTTAGCGCTTTGGCGATACAATTCTTCCTATTTTTTATGTTGAAAATGTAATGGACCTTCATAGGTAGAGTCGATGACCTGAGCCTCTATTTCTTCAAAAAGCAAGACAAGAACATAAGGTAGCGGTTGGCGATTTATTTTCCCGACTCTTGAGAAAGTCAGTGTTTGCTCCTAGGTAAGAAACAAGAGGACCTACGGCTTTCGAAGCTCTATGTGATGGACTGGCTGGTATTGTAAAAGAGGATTAATGGATTACCAAGCCTATGCACAGGGATTTCTAATTGGTTTCAAACCTGCGACCTCCCGGTTACACATGTTACAAGGCCACTGTTTTACCAATGAGTCATCACACCTCCTCATGTGCAAACGAAAAAGTACAAAAAAAGAGATACAATATCTTTTTTTACTGCAAATGTTATCATTCATAGTATTTGAATATTGGTAGAATTTCATCCCTTTTTGTCTGACCTTGTTCGATTATATACTTTATGAATATATATCTATTCACACGTAATATGCTACTCCAGGAAACTCCACTTTTGTTCTTGATAAAAGATCTCAATCTGTCTTCCTTCTTTAAATCTGCATTTTCATTTTCCTTGTTCCGTCTCTGTTATTTTATCTGAAATTAAACTAACCCTTTTAGAAAGAAAAAAAATATTCATACAAAGGTTTTATATAGTGTTCATTTACCACACCTGACGAAACAAATCAGCAAAGAAAAACGCTGAGAATGAGAAAAATAACTCAGTATTATCAGAAGTTTCCATTGTTTATGTGGTGTTTATGATCTCCATGCACTAGCGCGCGTGCGTACAACCAACCACGTGACTTGCTAGATATGAATATTGGGGGGGGGGGCAGTATAATATAGATTTTGTAACGACTATCTGTTGACGTTGCTCCGAGAATTGATTGTTAGTTATTTATTAATATCAATAAATAAATATCAATTTTGTAATGACTCAATGAATGGTATTACAACTGTATGACTTTCAACTGTCAACAAACGCTCTTCTACGTGGCTGACTTTGCTTTGATATATGCTAATGAACTCAAGTCTCTTTATAAAGGAAACTGGAAATGATTAGGTGAATGACATTATCGATATTGTATCATCGGCCAGCTTTGGGCTAGCCTAGTCGATGCGGTCCTGTACTTCTGTTTCAGCTAGAAATAATTAAGCTCGTATATTTATAGCTATTCAAAGTTGACCCCTCATCCTCTGCTCCTAATAACTCGACCCTCAAAATTAATAATTGCCCGGCGAATCGGGGTAGTATCACAATCAACAATATTTTGAAAGAAAACACCGACTCGACTCACACTCCTTATAATTGAGTTTATGTCCGGGATCTCCCGATCATAATATACCTCTGTCCTTTACCCCTTTACGAGTAAGAAAATAATTCAGTGCCGCGGGGCGTAGGGAGGAAGGCGGAGAATGTTATGACCCCGTTTTCGAAGAGGCTCTATCTTTTGCATTGACACTGCGGCGGGATAACATGGGTATAGTGTTGAATGAATATCTGGGGATCTTAAAGAAACCAAACTGACAAATGCTTAGGGAATGGCGTTGTTGCTTTGATTCATTCAGGTTTCTGCTACACTGTGCTTTCTTCGGAATGCTTGGTGAAGATGAATGATATGTATCGCCTTTACAAAATCAGGGGAGACGAAAAACATACACGCTGTAGTGTACCACAAAAGCTCATGCTTGTTTCTAAAGTCAGTGGAAAAAAGATTTAGACATTAGTTGTAAAATATATTGTAGTTATTGAGGAAAATTTTCATTGATCATTCATTTTAAAAATGAAAGCATAATGAAAATCTTAAAAGCTAGGAAATCGATTACAAATCGGGATTTGGTGTGTTACTATCCACTATAGATTGGCTCGCGCACCTTTCCATGTACATACAATGACAATCTTTAAATCTAAAACAAAATGATGAAACATTCCCTCTTGGACATTTTCTTACATGATTCTTTACCAAATAAAAAGAGTGACAGTGCCTGTAATTCAGTAAACTGCCTTATACTGCCAACCTTTTACGAATGTTTGTTGAAGCTCTCTCTACATTTGCACGAAGACTCCAAGCCTTATGGCTTTAGTGTTACCAAAGTAAATGATCTTGGGATACATTACTTTCCTCAGAAGAAAAAGGATAAGTGCCTTCCAGTGGAATAACTGAATGTTGAGCTTCTAACAATGTCATTGCCTCGACTGTCACATTTAAGCTATTTGTATATATACCCTCTCTGTCGCTTAAATGCCATGGTGTTGATCCAGCTGGGGCCGAATCCATTAAAGCCGAAGTCATACTCAGGACGATGCATTCTGCGGCGTGACAGTGAAAAGTGGTCCTGTCACGGAAACCATGGGGATTTTATTTGCTCTTGTTTTTCTTTCACTACATTTCGGGCATCATCCTCGATCTGTAGTAGTTCCGAGTAAGGTGGTAATGTTTTAAAAATGCTATATATGTAACAAACAATATTATTGAATGTCTTGAGCGTTTTCTCTTGAAGTCTGGCTTAATGTAAAGTTATGTTCATATGAACTTTAAGAAACAGCCTGCGTAAATCCACATGACAAGAACTTTGCAGTAAATGCATTTGATATCATTATTATATTATAGAATATATTATATATGTTATATCTATTTAGCGCATGACGTGGTTACGCCAATAAACAGAGTTATTTGTATGACTCCTGGTCACTAGATTTCAAGGCCGCACACAAAATGTGCACCATCTCCATTCATATGGAATACTCCCACCATTTGGCACTGTGCACATACATACAGGACAGTGACAAAAGCAGTCACATTGAATTTTCGTAATTCTCTCATGCAGGTACCCGTTATCTCCTGGATGTAGAGTGGCAATTATGACAGGAAGTGCTAGAGACCATTAGCTTTAGGATTTCACGTTTCATATTTCAATATTATTTATTAATTGCATATGCAATCAATTTCATTTATCACCTTCTTTTTCTCTATCTTACAGGCCCGGCCTTCTGGGGGAGGATGTATTCAGCTTGGTTTCTATGCAGTAAGGGACAGAGACAGTCACCTATAGATCTACGAGCTGAGAGTCTAGTCTACGATCCAAACCTTCCACAACTTGAGATAGACTCACCCGCAGAGGTAGGCAGCAACATCCCCCTCTATCTTTCTCTCTCCCTTCCCTTTCTCTTTTAATCTCTCTCCCCCCCCCCCTCTCCCTCCATTAATGTATGGCACAGCCCAATATTGTAACGACTCGATTCATATTCAGTTTTGCAAGTCAGTCTCGTGTCGGTGTTATGATGATCGGATGATGATGATGATGATTCACAACATTTTGTATGGCGCCATATTATCTGTTTCAAAAAACATTCAAAGCGCGAGCTCCTCCAATAAAATTAGCATTTAAATGTCTGAAGGAAGATGTGAGTTTTTGGTGAAGCTTTGGAGTAGTCCAGGTTTACTCGACTCTATTCAGACTCGAGTAAATTGTCTTAGCTGACTCGTCTCGAGTCAAATCAAGTCAAGTCGATCCTTTATTGTCTCGACTTGATTATAAGCTTTGAAGACTCGATAACATTTTGATTCAATTTATTTGCTTGACTTGACTGGACTCTAGTCACAGCAAAAGACTTGACTCGACTCGGAATTCAAGCTTTTGGAACTCGATCACGACATTGGTACTATTATAATGACTCGACTTAGCCTTGAATGGCGACTTTACTCGAGTAGAATCTAGTATCAACTCGACTCGATCCCGGATTCGACCTTTAGGGACTCGATTGTTACACTGTATTGCCTAACCAATGAAGAAGCTTACCGATAACTAGATATAGATGTGGAGATTAAGAGTGCTAGAAATTGTTTTGTTAAAGTTCTTTTCGACGTGCTTGCCATAATAATCCATTGCCAGGTAATGTTGCAGCAGCCAAAATGCCATAATAATGTTAAAACTGCCACCCAAGTTGTAGTTGTTTCATTGAATAGAGATATTCATTGAAAACTTCCACAGCACCATTCTATACGCGTGATTTAGACAAGCATGACGAACGTAATACTGTCACAACACATGAAGACATGGCTTGCTTGCGCCCATGTTTACAAGTTACTGTTGCAAATAACCCTGTGTTGACCGGGACAATTTATAAAGGCACAATAATTCCTTGTCACGTTCGTCTTTCAGTATACGTATCGTTGACTTGGCTTTGTTTAATCTAGTTAGGGTGTAATGAAATTAAATCAAACTCAGAAATCGTCACTTCATCTAATGTAGTGGCGCGATGCGATGTCTCGTTGATGTAAAGACATTGCATGTTCACATTAAAAAAATCTGTATCGTCGCATTTCTATATATTAAAGATGTGTGCAATCCCTTTCTCATTTTCAAACTTCAATTAATGTGCTTAAGATCCCCACGTTTTTTATTTGTAGAATTGTGGGCCAGATAATTAAATTATTTTTCAATGGCGATAAATAAAGTATTAGGTTGAATTTCGTAAACTTTAACTTTGGCGATACTGATATTCTTAAAATAGCATTACGAGTTCGAATTATGTGATGATTAGTGTTCATGAATTAATTACACACAGATAATCATGTTATTTGCGAGAATGATTATCTGTACACTAATATAAATAATGTAAAGAGTCGGGTGGAGTTACAACATGAGGTTGGGATTGTAAGAAAGACTTTAAGACAAGAATATCGAGAGGCGAGAGGGGAGAGACAGGGCGATGTGGGAGATGTGTGAATGGAAGAGACGAAAGAAAAAGAGGAGAAGGAAGATGAAGAAGAATAGAAACAAAGAAGGAGAAAGAAACAAAGAAAGAGAAAGAAACAAAAAAAAAAGAAAGAAAGAGAGGGAGATAGTATGAAGGGCATACAACTGTCGCTGTAAAGAAGGATCCTCCATTTTAGTTGCTAATTATGTTCAGAACTATCCGCTGACCCAACTGCAATACTTCATAATGTGAACAAGGACCATGGCGGACAACTCGAGACGCCACGGACCCTTAGTCAGATACATGTACATCTCTCTCTCTCTCTCTCTCTCTCTCTCTCTCTCTCTCTCTCTCTCTCCCTATCTCTCTCTCTCTCTCTCTCTCTCTCTCTCTCTCTCTCTCTCTCTCTCTCTCTCTGGTCTGAGCCACTAGTTGGCCTAAAACTCCGCTGCTCCTGTGGCGATAACGACACGTAAAGCCCGTCACTCGCCGAAGGGCTCTCTGGAAGCAGCGAATAGACAAGAAGATGAAGAATGTATCCAATTACGAAATGAATGAGAGGCTTTGCACACATGGATAGAGGAATGCTGATGGATATGACCGCTATAGACATGTTGGGCTAGAGAAGCGAGACGGTGTTTAGGAATAGTCGAGATAGCTCAGTCAAATAATAAGGAGTAGGAGAGGGGGATGCAAGTTGGGGAATGCATGGTGAAATTAATGGTCCGACAGATAGAGAGAGGGAGAGAGAGAGACTCGAGAAAGATAGAGAGAGAGGGAGAATGAGACTCCAGAGAAAGAGAGAGCGAGAGAGAGATAGAAAAAGAGGTAGATAGATATATAGATAGAGAGAGAGAGATAGAAATTTGGTGATTATAATAATGAAGAGTGAGAAAGAGATTATGTAGGAAAGGCACGAATCGTGTAACAAAATCCTTTAGCATTACAATAATTTGCCACAGTAGCCACTAGGTACCCAGGATAGGAATGTGTCCTGGTAGAATGCAACAAAAAAACGTATTGCCTACATTCTTTTACGGTGACCATTATTGTAGGGCCGTAGGGATACTCCTAAGGGAGTGGAGATGGTGCACATTGTGTATCGGGAAATTACTCCAATGACCGGGGGTATTACATTCGTATGCAGTAACGAAAGTAATGAATGAGAAGCTTTGTACACATGGAAAGAGGAATTGTGATGGATGTGATAGTGTGCCAGGCGACCGAGACGGTGTTTGGGAATAGTCGAGATAACTCAGTCAAATAATAAGTTGAAGAGGAAGAGGACACAAGCTGGAGAATGTCTGCTGTAATATATTATCAGAGAGGGAAAGAGGAGAGAGAGAGTGTGTGTGAGAGAGAGAGAGAGAGAGAGAGAGAGAGAGAGAGAATTTTAGAAATCCAGTTAAGGTTCAAGAGTAAGCCTTTGGAAGAAAAAGTGAGAAAGAAATTGGGAATTTAGTCTTACACTCAAAGTCAGAGAAAAGTTTTGAATTGGGTCTTGCTGAAGGACTACCTACTCGTTTTCGACAGAGGAATTGTTCATACATAGAAGCCAAGATGGCGCTATATAAGATTGCTATTATAATTGATCACAAAACATGAGCAGTGAATCAATTTAGATGCACGAGGAAGAATATATACCATAACGACTAGCCCCTGACTATCACTCGGACGACTAGCCCCATGATATAATGTGCTAAACTTCGTATTTAGTCTACCATAATTTTCCCTGTATTAATACTCCCGGACAAACTTTCCTTAAAGATATACATAATACCAATCAAAACCAACCACATAGATGGTAATAAGGAGTAGTTGTCCGGGGTGACTGTTTCGGGTATACTGTTGTACTAGCATCGGATGAAATACCACTTGTGTTTAACCGTATACTGTTTGATTCTATGGTGTTTACATCATTCCTTGAATGTCTTGATGTCAAACATAATATGTGTTGCCTTCAATACCGTCATTTGGTGTCATTATACCTTTTATAGGTAATGCAAAAACAGAAAATATAAACTTTTAGGCCATACTCCAATGAATACCCTGAATAAAATAAAATAGAAGAAACATGTAATGTATTCTATTGTTCATCTTATGACATTGAGATGACCTCTTGACCTAATTTGCATAAAGTTTATTTATTGACCTTCATGATGATATATGATACATGTATATATACCTTCCCAAACTAATTTACCATTGGATAAGAAAACGTGCAAAATTGACCCAAAATGCATGTTTTAATTAGGGTTAACTGTGTACTGTGTGATTCTATGGAGTTTACATCATTCGTTGAATGTCTTGATATCAAACATATAATGTATTGCCTTTGTGTTTTCCTCTGTCTATTTCAGAAGGTATATCCCGTCATTTGGTTTCATTATACTTTTTAGTGCATGGCACCTGTTTTCGCATTTTCAATGTGGAAACAAAATTATTCAATTTTTAAATAAGTATACTTAATTGACAGAAAAAAGTAAACCACTGTCTATTTGATTCCAAGTGTCACTTAGTTGGTAACTGACACAAAAGCCGAATATCGTGACAAAAGTTTAATGTTGAGCCTATTTCGTCTTTCTATAATATGCAACAAAAAGCATCAAATGAAATGAGTTAAGATATTTATTGATATTTCGATGTTTTATCTTCTTCTTTTTTCTAGACGAATGGGATAGTAAATAACACTGGTCGAGGTATATCGTTCTTCCCGGATGCTGCAAACGTCACTTACATTTCACGAGGGCCATTGAGTTACCGCTATCGTCTAGTCGAAATTCGCCTGCACTTCGGCGGGGAGAATACACACGGATCGGAACATACCGTTGGGGGTCGAGCTTTTCCGGGCGAGGTAAGTCGAGACGAGATGTCCTGATTTTTGTACTCCTAACTTGATTTTGGGTTCGCCCCCCTTTGATATGATTACAGTTTGAGTAATATGAGTATGATCTAAAGAAGTATTATGTGTGTCATGTTATTAGGCTAATGTTACAATGAGGTTGCTTGTGTATCAGGACGAATCGATATCTGGTACAGATTCGGGGTTTTGATAAAAGTCATGAAAATATGTCACATAGCCGATTGCATTTGGGATATGTATGATTATTGATTTACACCGAATGTAACAAAAGGATTTGTGCTATGTCCTACTTTGACAAACGGAGGTTGAATCTTTTCATTAGTTGGACTAGTTTTTCTAATAACTTCGATTCCCTCTCCTCAAGATCTACTCAGACAATCGATGTTTACAAATTGGATTCTCTTGTTAGAAATACTTTAAAGAAAGGGAGAACAAATCATTGTCTATGTTAAATGAACATATTTTCATTTAAGTGATTTCTAAGAACAATAAGGATCGTTGAATACACTTAACGTTGAAGTCACATCCTTTATTTTATTTCAGTCATATACATTTATGAAACAATATCAAAATGCAGTTATATCTTTAAAAATCTTATTAATGTTCTCGTTTTTAATACTAGTACACGAAAAACAAATAAAAGTAAAACTTGACCCAAAATATTTTCTCTCTGGAAAAAAAAATTAAGTCCGAGGTTCATTTTATTCTCCATGAGAGTCATCCATTAACGTCTTGCAATCGATTAATGTCAACTTGTTTGAGGTTACACTTCCTCTCCGTGACATCACGATAAAATCACGTGACACCGAATCTCGTGTTACAGCAATCTCGTGATATACAGGACCTCTCGTGATCTCGGACATAGATCTGGGCCAATGATTGGATAACTTCTCGACAAAAGAGCATGGAATTCACGCAAATTAAAAATAAAAACAAAGAGACGCGTTATAGATTGGGTTACCATTACATAACCCTAATCGAGAGTTGAGTTGGAATTAAATGAAACGTTTTACACCAAATGCAAAACTACTATAGGCTCTGAGAATTTGGAAATAAACTAAATTGCGGTATCTCGGGCGGATTCGCAAAAGGAATAATTCCCCCACAATCTACAGATTCATAATTATACTCACGATAGGGATTATTTCAAACTGTTGCTGTTTTCTAATACCATCTTACTCTTTTTGATAATTCCGGATCCGCAGTCGGATATGATGACCCAATCTTCAACTATTTGATATATTTGCGTTTCATTTTTTTTTCTTCAAATTGCCTTTCATTCAACATCCCTTGTCTTTGTGTTCGTGAATAGAAGTCAAATTTGCAATCATAACAAAACTCTAGAGCAATTTTCCGTCCTACACGAAATTATTAGTTGATTGCATTTTATAGCTAGAAATTTAATCCAGACCCAGTCATTCGGGAAAGAGGGCGCGTTTATTGCGTTGAATGAATTGGAGCAAACTACAAGCAGACGATTGTGACGCCATACGATATCAACTTCTCAGATGGGATCTGATTTTGGCGGGAAAGTGATCATGATCGAATCGGGAAGAATCAGCTGGAATATGAGAAGGGAGATAACTCGCAATCAGATTCGACTCGGGCTTCAATAAAATCTCAGTAGACATTCCTCAAAATTGCTGAACACTCCTGAGTCATACCCTGCCCTTCTCCCTCCCTTTCTCCCTCTCTCTCGTTCATTATCATCTCTCAATTCACCCCTCTCTCTCTCTCTCTCTCTCTCTCCCTCTCTTTCTCAACCTTTCCCCCTCATTCTTTTTCTCGTTTTCTTTATTTCTCTCTCTTTCTATCTCTTCATCTTTTTTTTCCGCTCTTTCCTTTCTCTCGTTGTGCCATTTCTGTTTCTTGTGCTCCTTCCTTTTTTGTCGTATTATATGCGGTTATTCCCTTGGCTGTTTTTATTCGCGGTTATCGGTTATGGATGTGTAAAATTAAAATCATGCGGGGAAACTGTCTTTTTCTTTCATGATGACAAAATATCAATCAAATCCATTTCTTATTATTAATCTCCATGGTTCTCCATCATTCTTACATAAATTCCTTTGATTTTGTTTCTACATCAATGCATCTTATCTAACCTCAAACACATCAACACTGTTTATCATAATTCCGTCCTCATAATTATGTTACTTTTGTTTCATTCTCTTACTACCGGCATCTTTCTTCATCCAATTTTCTGCTGAACCTCTATATCTTTCCTGTTCTTTTATAATAATATTGGTATGTTATGGTATGGTGTTTATTTTAAAAATGACATCTTAAAAACAATACATACAAAATAGAAAAGTACATATAAAGTCAATAATGAATGGCTGGACACCCAATTCATCTTTGTTGACATGACAAAAACTTTTTTCCTTGGGGTCCAGAAAATTATAGAAAAAGTAAACGTCCATACAAAAACAGTACGGCTTTTATACTTGTTGATGTAAAATTGAAATCATCTAGAAACCACGATTCACATACAAACATGTACCCCCCCCCCCCCCCCTTCCCCCACTTCACGATGTATGTTCATAGTTTGCTCATAGTTTGAATTACGATATGACAGCGCCTTCCGGAACTTAATATTAGATATCCGACCGTGCAGCTGAGATGTAAACTCGATAGGAAACAAAACGACATTTTGATTTATTATTAGGTGGCAAGCGCCTTCTCGTATTGCACCGACCAATATTGGTGTTGATTACGGTGCTTGGGAAGTGTCAGTCATTAAAGAGTTCGGTGTAAACAAATCGTGTTGGTATCTTTAGATTAAAGTGTATGATTGATGGGACGCTTGGCGGTGTTTACATATCAACCCCCAATCTGTGAAGTAACATTGCGACATGCCTCGTCAATCAAAACATGTTCATTATCGGGACACCCCGTAGACCAACAACCCATGAGACCGACATCTCCCTAGACCGACATCCAATGCGACCTACAGCAGACAAGACCTACAGCAGATGAGACCGACACTCCCCAAAACCGACATATCCCTAGACCGATAGCCCACGAGACCAAAAGTTCACGAGACTAACAGCCCAAGAAACCGATATCTCCCTAGACCGACACCCCAGTAGACCAACAACCCGTGAGACCGTCATCTCCCTAGACCGACAGCCAATGTGACCGACAGCAGACGAGACCGGCACCCCAAGAAACTGACATATCCCTAGACAGATAGCCCACGAGACCAAAAGTTCATGAGATTAACAGCCCAATAAACCGACATATTCCTAGACCGAAAGCACACTAGACCGAAAGCACGTGAGACCGACAGCCCATAATACCGACATCCAATTAGACTGACAGCCCAAAGGACGAACCGCCAAGTAGACTGAAAGCTTACGAGACCACCATCTCAAAAGACCGATCGACCACGAGACCGACTGCCTACGAGACCGACAATGTCCATGATGTCGATATGGTGTTCATTAAAATATATCTGAGGTTTGCGAGACCACCATGAGCTGTTGGTCTCGTGAACCCTCAGACATTGTGTTGCTGTATTGAATAATATTTAAAGAAATGCAATACAAATAATAATAATAATAATAATCGTCATCATCATCAGAAGAGAAAGAAGAAGAAGAAGAAGAAGAAGAGGAGGAGGAGGAGGAGGAGGAGGAAGAAGAAGAAGAAAAAGAAGAAAAAGAAGAAGAAGAAGAAGAAGAAGAAGATGAAGAAGAAGAAGAAGAAGAAGAAGAAGAAGAAGAAGAAGAAGAAGAAGAAGAAAAAGAAGAAGAAGAAAAAGAAGAAGAAGAAAAAAAGAAGAAGAAGAAGAAGAAGAAGAAGAAGAAGAAGAAGAAGAAGAAGAAGAAGAAGAAGAAGAAGAAAAAGAAGAAGAAGAAAAAGAAGAAGAAGAAAAAGAAGAAGAAGAAAAAGAAGAAGAAAAAAAAAAGAAGAAGAAGAAGAAGAAGAAGAAGTAGAAGAAGAAGAAGCAGAAGAAAAAAAAGCTTCCTTATTCCTTCAAAAAATCCACTAAAATGATAACAATATTAACACAAAACAAACCACTTTTATCAAACTACTTTCATCCCTTTTGCACCCCTTATGCGGTAATAGAAAACAAATTTTGTGCTCGCTAAATCGAATGAATGATATCATTTTTTCTTTCATTTCATTTCTTCATCTAAATATTGATTTAGATGAAGCGGTTTATACCACTAATCATCTTCAAGCTGCGATTTCCCCGGGCAATGACATTTGAACAAAAATATCTCTTTGAATATAAAAGCTCAGATTTACGGATTCTATTTTGTGTTTGTTCCAGGCATATCAAAATACGTGCAACCACATTTAAAAGCACAGTTAAAGACTTTTTTTGAAAACAATGTTTTCCAAATGAACGAATTATGACTCATGAATAAAGCCCCTGTGATGAAAGGAAATTGCTTTTAATGCTGATTAAAACATAAACACATCCGCGTATGGTAATGACTAAAAATTGAAATTTTCCCCCTTTTATTTCTTTGACAAATTACAGCAATGTAGTAATACACAGTCTGTATCAATTTAGTAAAGCTTTTTATTCATCAATTACTCAAAATGACTCATTTTGCAATTTAGACGTCTGTTTAGGCGACGCCGCCATAATTGAATTGATGAAATGATTTGGATTACTTCAATGATATTTGCAGGCGTGCGGGAACTATCAGATATAATTGCGTAATCTTTTTTTTCTTCATATGGCGTATGAAGTCAATACCGAACTTAATCCTATATTGAAAAATAACACAGTTTTGACGACCATTACACTTTTACAAAATACTTTAAACCTTCCACGGAATGCTGGATTTATTAATGAAGAGTTGGCCATGCTTGTATATTTAACGGTAGAGCTAAGCGTGTACTCAATGTTGTCTGCTTCATTCCTTGAATTATATTTCCTCATTGCTATTGCTATTTTACATGCAGGAATTAGATGTTCATGTACGACATGGATTTATCACATTGCCTTTCACAGTAGAAAAGAAGGTTTGATATGACATATAGATTAGATCATTAAAATGTAAAATTATACTTTTAATCTGGTTTAATGAAATACTCATGTTATTCGAAATCTGAAAATAGATGCACTCTGAAAAGAAAGGTTCGCTATGCTTTCACAGCGCAAAATACAAAGGTGTCTGTGTGAACTTTACAAATGATAAGAATAAAGAAGCTTAAAGGGATAGTTGAGTTCTGTTGCAGAGGGCGCTACACAAAATATTTTTTTGTGAGATGATGAAAAACTGAGTGTCAAATTTGAAAGAACATACAATTTAAATGACAAAAATCATCTTTGTTTGATCAAAATCGGATCAGAGACGGCTGAAATATCCATGAATATAACGATTTATAATACTTGTGTACCACCACAAAATAATATTAGATAATTTGAAAAAACGAAAAAGCGCCTTTTACTTCGTATTTCAGCCAATGCTGATGTTGGCTTTTTTGTTGGCATTTTCGTGTTGGTTTTATTACGCACAACCAGCCGGCCCATGTATTGTTATTTTTAATTAAATCATTAATTAACGGTCACCGTGTTTTTTTGAAAGTGGAGCTGACTTGGTAAGATCGTATTGGCTAAATTTCCCACATTTTGGGGTCTAAAATTATACCTACATAGCAATTTTAGGTTCTAAAAGGGCACTAGAAATGTCTAAGAGCAATAACCATGCACTTTGAAGGCATTTGCGGTCTGAAAACAGACATCAACTATCCCTTTAAACCCAAATGCGAGAGACGAATCAAACTTGTATGAGAGGGGCGAGATAAATTCATGCACTCTGAAAAGGATGATGCTATTTTATAGTGATTATGATATTGAAATGGGGATCTTTCTTGATTTCTCATATTCATAGACTCAATGATAATCTGACTTTGATAAAGCAGAGAAACCTCGACCAATAAACTAATGGAAATGACCAAAGATTGCTTTAGAGTGCTATCATGGAGCTAGAATGAGGCCCTAATGGCCGTCACATTACATCTACATCACATTTCTATCAATAATTAACATGGAGGCGATGGGGCCTGAATGAGGAGGATGCGATTATACCTTATTCCAGTTATTTTTTTTATATTTCAGTAATTTTTCCATCCTCTCCCACCCTCTGTGTGTGTATCTATCCCTACACATCTATAAATGTATGTATGCATCTATCTATCTGCCTGGATGTATCCTATCTATCTGTCTAAATATAATACATAATGCATTTATATATTTTGTCTATCTATCTGTCCATCTATCTATTTATATATATATCTACTTATATACCAATCTATCTATCTACTATCAATGTATATGTCTACATTTACTCTCTCCTTCTCCGTATATCTCCATGATCTTTCTACCTCTTCTCTCTCTCCCCCCCCCCCACTCTTCTTCTCTGCCTCCCTCCCCAATCCCTCCCTCTGTCTGTCCCTGTCCATTTTCTTTTATATATCCGTCAAATTTTTCCAACTATTCATTCTCCAATTAAATCTTCCCCTCCTCATTTTCTGTGCTGTCTTCGCATACTAATGTTCCCAATTTTGCTTTTCTCTTTAAAAGTGTTACCTCTTCCGTTACGTCTTCATCCCGTTTTTCTTTCCATTCCTCCTGCTACTGACTTGTTTTCCCTTTCTTGCTCTGTCACCGGAAGACCTAATGTGTTTTCTTTGTCGATACATCCAAATTTAGAACGACTGATGTCGGTAATATATCTCCTGTTTTTAACAAGGTAATTGACCTTT